>CM077571.1:53459695-53725482 GCA_039657325.1 Stephania cephalantha
AAAAATTGTAGGCGTACATGGCGATGTGCACATCAAATATGAAAAAAAGGTGTAGCTGGTGGACTTGTCTAAGGGAATTGTTCTTTGTGTTTGTTGTAGTTACAAAAGCAGAATGGCTTGGACGGTTGACAAAGGATGAATAGGATACAAGTTATATAAGTGTGGACTTAATTCATTTTGTATGTTCTTCTCCACAGGTTGTTGGATTGCGTCAATGACATTCGATTGCTTAATGTTTGAATTGTTTGAACAAGAGAGAGGGCATGTTGCTTCAGCGGCAGAGTGCTACATGAACCAGTACACAGGGAATCGGAAGAAATACAAGTTCGGTTTGATAAAAGATTAGATTTGGTCGTCAATTTATATAAAACATACAAATCAAAATATCCTAGTGTAGCTATAGAATCGGTAACGTACGCGGTTTCTCACACTTCTTAATCTCGATAGCCAAGGTACGACGGTGACTATTTCCCTAGTCAAACGTATAATTACATATTCAAGCGCATTGGATTTAACACGTTGACCGCATTGAGTTTCGTGAATGCACTACACCTAGACAATCAGATCACTAGTGTGTCCGATTTAGCCGAGATTCCTAAGGTATTCAACCGGTCCCAAAAGGGATTAATCAATTAGTATGGTCAATTGTCACTAGTGTGGTCTTACTGCACAAGGTTGGGTGCTTACGACTCACTGGCGAATAAATTAGAGTTTAAATATAAATTTAACTCTAATTATTCAAACAATTCAAAAAAAAATTAAATATAATATGAAAAGCAATGCAATTAAAATAGATAAATTTCACAAATCGATTAATATGCGCTGTCGAACCTCCATCGCAGTATTGCCTAATCTAAAAGTTTAGTCTTGCATAATTGAAGAACACAAAAAATAAGAAAAAAATAAGAGTTCGGGAGGGAGCGAAGTCGACCCGAAGAGAAGATAGAAGTCGGTCCTCTGGCAAAACCCCCTAAGTATTTTTATATGTCTCTGCGCGTTCTTCCCTTTTTTATCTTCACGAATTGCAATGGTTTATTAAAGGAGGGCCGCTAAGGGCACCCCACCAATTCATGAAGGCACCCTGTTATTGAGGGCACAAAACAAATTTCCAAGGGCACCCGAAAATTACACATCAAATCCCGAAAATACCGCTCCTGCACAAACACGAAAAAACCCGGCCGCACCCCACCACCCCCTCCACCACCTTCACCGATCTTGACTCCAAGACTGGGAGCCGATTTCGATTCCAAGACTATTGCACCCCACCACGCGCTCCACCATCTTCGGTTTACGGCTTTTTTGCAGTTCGTAGGGTCGTGGTGTGAGCCGATTTCGTCTCCAAGTTAGGGTTCGGTTGAAGTTCGTCGGACACACCTTATTTAGTGTAATTAAGTTACATTTGGTAGAGTAGTTGTGATTTACAGTGGTGGTGGTTTGTTCAATAGTTTAAAAAATGGGAATTCGCGGTTCTCGGCCACACAGGCCAGAGACTGTGCTACCTTTCTCGGCCAAGCATGGCCGAGAGGGAAGCTACATTTTTGGGAAGTCGCAGTCTCGGCCACAAAGGACGGAAAGTCTCACAGTGTCTCGGTTACGCATGGCCGATAGTACTCTAGTTCTCTCGGCCGAGACTTGACGAGAGCAAGGCGAATTGAAGTGGTCAACCTATATCGGTGGTGCACAACCGAAACCTTTCAATTAGACGCGGTTGGACACCGCCGATATATAGGAACAATCGTCGGTCATGGGTGACCGAAAACATGGGTTAGTTCACGAACCTGCTTGACCGAGACATCAGAAATGGATGAAATTGAACATTATTTTTCGTAAATTTTTTGTTGGGTTCTGTTCTATGCGCTTATATGTTGTAATTTTTTCAGGTATGGCTCGTCCGAAGGCACCGGTGAATAGGGAGGATATTAAAGGAAAGATGATGATACTTAGTCATACATCATAAGCGTCATGAGGAATCTGCTTTAGTAAAAGCAAAGCCACTTCAAAAAGCAAAATATATAATAATTACAACCAGACAAAAGTAAACAGTGAAAGCAAATAGTAACTACTTCTTTACATAATAAGAGACCAAAAGCAAAAGCACGGCGGCATGGGCCGGATGGCTAGACACGTCTAGAAAGCATGAGCTTGATGTGAAGATGGCATGGGCCTGATTAGTCGCTAGGTCCTTGGTAACGGATAATGCAATGTGATGAGGCGGGGAAAAATAGAGAAATTCCCGGAGAGCAGCATACACATAATCAGGGAACCGCGTCATAGTCGAAAAATGAATATACACACGGATAATGGGACATCCCAATAAATACCATAAGCCAAATAGAAGACAAATATCATCTTGTGTCCACACATGGCTGATATGATATGTGAAAATGTTGAGGGAATGCCGCCTTGGAGGAGGATTCCAATCAATCTCAACGCCATTGTTGAATAATTCTTGACAAATGAACTCTACCAAAGGATGATGAATGACAAGATTCATGGTAACCGTAGGAGACTCTTAGTATCAGGGTCACAAATCTGCATCAGAAAGATTTTGAATGTTATCATCAGAAACAGATCTGGTAGATGACGAACATTTAGAAGCGATCTGTTTAAATTCAACCAAAATGTACAACACAAACACGAAAAGGCCCAAAAAAAAAGGTTCTCGGTTTTACATATCCGAAAGTTTCTTCTAAGTCTCGCTCACAAACGACCGAGAGTTACTGAGTACTATCGGTTTTACCAATCCGTGTCCGACGTACACCTATCGGTCTTCTATGACCGAGATATTACCATAAATCTCGGTCCTGCGAGGCCAATACAATCGCGCACATCCACTGAAACTTCGGATAACCGCAAAAAAAACACAAAAAGTTTGCAAAATTTCCGTGAGTTCGACCTCCTCTTGCACAGTAGCAATACAATCCTACATTATATAGTGGAAACAAGTTCGGATTTGAAGAAACTACCAAACCCTATGTTGACAAACAAATCATCATTTTCACAGTTATACCCAACTAAACAGTTCTAAAAAACCCGAATATGGTTGTCAAACATTGTTACCTCGCTGTCGGACGAGCAAGAATCGATCGCTCTTCGCCAAACGCAATGTGGCCGTGGCTTTGTAGTTCAAGCTTCGCTGGTGGGGTGCCCTAACTCCTTGTCAAAATGGTTTGTGGGGTTTGAACCATTATATATATACAGGGGCAAAATGGTATTTTCCATTTTTGCCAGAATTTTTACAAATAAGTTGGGTGCCTTCATGAATTGGTGGGGGTGCCCTTAGCGGCCCTCTATTAAAGTCGCACGCACTTTGAGGAGCATCGGACGTTCATGATTCTTGCCAAAATAATGTGCTTGCTTTGCTGGTGTTTTTTCAAAAGTAGGGTAGATTTACATTTTAATTCACAAAATAGGGAGATTTTTTTTTATTAACGGAAATAGGCAATAACGCCTTTTCAAAAGGCGTTATTGCAGGTGGTTGGTTTGGTTGGCGGTGATGTGTCGGTGACGTGGCGTGGGTTTGTACAGATAGCGCCTTTTGAAAAGGCGCTATCTGTACATGTGGCCGCCACGTCACCGCCACCTTACCGTGGCTAGCCACGTGTATAGATAGCGCCTTTTGAAAAGGCGCTATCTGTACAAACCCACGCCACGTCACCGCCACGTCAGCGCCACCTCACAAATAATAATTAAAATAATTAAAATTATGGAAAAATTAAAATGATTTATATAAACTGTAAATTACAGAAAATATATTAAAATAGATAAAAATTATGAAAAAATTCTGAAAAATTTTCGAAAAATATGAAAAATAGGAAAGCTAGAAAAAAATGAGTTCGAGGCTTTTCGGGCGTTTGGCACCCCGGTATAATTCGATGGAAAAAGTAAACTGATTTATATAAACTGTAAATTACAGAAAATATATTAAAATAGATAAAAACTATGAAAAAATTCTGAAAAATTCTCGAAAAATATGAAAAATAGGGAAAGCTAGAAAAAAATAAGTTCGAGGCTTTTCGGGCGTTTGGCACCCCGACGTAATTCGAAAAAGGGTGCTAAAAACTTAAATGGACACCAGGGACGTAGGAGTCGGGTGTCGGGTGTCGGGTGCGCAAATCGAGGCGTGAGCGGGACGTCTTGAGGACGAATTACGAATTTCGAGGTAAGTAAACCAGTTAGAAATGAGTTTTCCCTATTTTTCAAGATTTTTTCCAAATTTTTCCATAATTTTTATCTATTTTTATCTATTTTCTGTAATTTACAGTTTATATAAATCAGTTTAATTTAATTTTAATTATTATTTTATTAATGGGGGTGGATGTGCCCACGTGGACAGGACACATGGATAGCCAACTCACCGCCACCTCACAAACTTCAAAAATAGCCAATATTGGAAATTTGTGAGGTGGCAGTGAGGTGGCGGTGAGGTGGCAGTGAGGTTGTATGTGAAAAGGCGCTATCCATACAACCTCACTGCCACCTCAGCCGCCACCTCAGCCTATACGTCCACGTGGACATGACACATGGATAGCGCCTTTTCAAAAGGCGCTATCCATGTGTCCACGTCAGCAAAAAAATTGGACACATGGTGATAGCGCCTTCCCATTAGGCGTTATTGCCTAGATTGGGAAAAAAAAAAAAATGCCCTCATTTTGCTCTAATAAAGTAAAATCAGTTGTACAATTGTAAATTTTCCTGCTTTGCTGGCTTCAACAATCAAACCATATAAACTTTGAGGGCCGCTAAGGGCACCCCACCAGTTAATGAAGGCACCCAAAGTATTTGTAAAAATTTCAGCAAAAGTGGAAAAGACTATTTTGCCCTTGTATATATAGTGATTCCAACCTCACAAATCATTTTGACAAAGAAAAAAAGGCACCCCACCACAAGGTTGAACCACAAATCCACGCTGCGTTTGTCGGCGTTGATCGATTATTGCGGATTGTCATAATTCCACAAACTAGGTAACAATGTTTGACAACCATATTCGTGTTTTTTAGAAAAGTTGAGTTGTGTATAACTATGAAAATGATGATTTGTTTGTGAACGTAGGGTTTGGTAATTTATTCCAATCCGAACTTGACTCCACTATATAATGGAGGATTGTATCGCTTCGGTGTGCAGAGGAGGTCGTACTTGAGGTATTTTTGAAAATGTTTTGTGTATTCGTTGCGGTTAACCGAAGGTTACGTGCAGGTGGTGCGCGATTGTTTCGGCCTCGCAGACCGAGATGTAATGTAATCTCTCGGTCGTAGAGGACCGAATGTTTCGCGTATCGACGGAACCATTAAACCCGATAGTATTCGTTGACGCTCGGTCGTACGTGAGCGATACCACTAAGCTAGTTGCGGCCATGTACGACCGAAAACATGTTTTTTGGATGTTAGTGTGATTGTCTTTGTACATTTCGGTTGATTATAATGTTACACTTGTTTGTATTGCAGGTAATGCGGTTTCTGCCTTATTTCCAGACTACACGGACACGTTTACACCTTGTAGGCCATTTCCAAGTAGAGTCACTGCTACTTGACTCCGATGCATGCCCCTCCTCTTCTCCTCCGGCAACAACAAGATCCTCGGGTCGCCCGGCATTGAGGGTCGAACCCTCATCGTGCAAATGTAACCTTCCACGATTGCCATCTACCTTCGCCTTGCCACTTACCATCCCGATTCTCCTCTCTTTCTCTTTCCCAAGCACGATCTTCGTCTGGGGTCTCCGCCACCTCGCCTCTCGTTTCGGCCTCGGGACCTCGGCTCCAGCCTCTTCCCTAGTCACCGGTTGCTTCGGACGAGCCATACCGCATAAATTACAACTTATAAGCGCATGGAACAGATCCCAACTTAAATTTACAAAAAAAAAGTCCAAATCATCCATTTCTTATGTCTCGGTCAAGCGAGGTTTGTGAAACGACATATATTTTCGGTCACCCATGACCGACAATTCCTCCAATGTATCGACATTGAACACCCGAGTCTAATGAAACGGTCTCGGTTTTTGCGCCACCGAGATGAATTGACCATTCGAATTCTACAAGCTCTCGGCCACTCACGACCGAGCCTACCTTCACACTCACGCATGGTACAACCAATAGTACGCCCAAATTCTCGGTTGTACACCACCGCCACCACATTACCTAGAAGTACTTCCATCTCTCGTCACATTTCGACCGAGAGACCTATAGTCATCTCGGTGGTCGGTGGCGAGAGGCTTGTGTGATCTTTGTCGGCCTTTGTAGCCGACGATTCGATTTCCCAAAATTTGGCAACTCTCTCTGGTCATCCTTGTCCGAGAAAGCATAACCACATTCTCTTCCCTGTGTGGCGAGAACTGCGAATTCCCAGTTCTTACACTAATGAACAACCCACCACCGTAAATCACAACTACTCTTCCAAATGTAACTTAATAACACTAAAAACGTACCTTCAATCGACCGATTTCCCGCAAATAATGTGTGCTCGAAGATGTTCACGGAACCCTAACTTCGAGACGAAATCGCCCACACCACGACTCGACGAATGAGCGCAAAAAAACCGTCAAACGGAGGAGAAACACAAGGCGAGACACGGGAGACACGATTTCGGAGATTCCACCCACCGCACGGTTCACACAAAACGGGTTCTTGGAGTCCAAGCGGTGAAGATGACGCTTGGGGTCTTTGGGGTGCGAGATGGATTTGAACGAGGGTAGTTTAGGTATTTCGGGTCTAATTTTTGGGTGCCCAACGTAAATCGGTTTGTGCACACATTAACTGGGTGCCTTCATTAACTGGTGGGGTGCCCTTAGCGGCCCTCTAAACTTTTCTCATGACACATGTCATCCTTATGAATTGCAAACACCAACTTTGATGTTCCTCTGTAACACCTCATCAACTTTGCAATTGATCACTTCAATTTAGTGACACACATGCGTTCCAGCACCCACCAAATTCGCCTCGGATGCGCTAGCGCGATTTTCGGTGTAGAACGAATCCGGGCACATGGATACTTGATTTTACGTAGTTTTTCGTTTTGAATTCAACCGCGCACTTCAATAACCTTGAAAATAATAAATAAACACAATATTAAATTAGTATTTTGGAGACTTAAACATAAAATATATATAAATAAACTATATATAATATTATATAATTAACGACTCAACATCCTTCTTGAATTCCTCTTCGTTATAATCGGTTGTGCTTAGTTAGGGTTTCTGTTAGGTCAAGGCGACATTTTGTTTTTTAAATTCTTGATTCACTTTATTCGAACCTTGATTTCGAACAGGGTTTTTTTAGGTTTAGATTAGCAAACAAGATTGGTCCTTTCGGTATTTTGAAATGTTTGACTGTTTGAAAAACAAAATCAAATTTACCTTTTGTTCTTAATAAATTGAGGGATAATGAGTATTGCCTCAAATTTTTCAAAAAAATACATAGAGGGATAATTGAGCGGAATCGTAGCTGTATGATAACTGAAATTTTCCCGATGGGAGCTGTTCTGGAGAGTCGTTTCTGCTGGGAGAGCTTTATTATTAAAACTTTGACCCTTTCGGATATATAAATTACTTACTTTGTTAAGAAACATAGGGGTACTAAACATAGTTCTGGATTTCAGACTTAGTTATTGTTAGGAACAAACTCGCAAGCGCAACCGAAAACACAATCAATTAATCTATTAATCGATACTAAAAGATATTTATATTCAAACGATCCAAGCACAAGGCACCACAAGTGCACACTCGAAGCACACTCAAAATCTAACATATTAGGCCCTTTTTATATAAATCCAACTCCTAATCCATCTCAAGCTCTAGAACATTACAATCCTAAATGCTTGAAAGACACAAACTAAAACATTGAAATCCTTATTAGATTAGGACATGGAGTTTGAGCCAAACTCAACAGTTATATTCTTTAAGATAAGGGGTTTACGAACAACATTGTGATGTATCGTTTTGTTTTCTTGGTCGAATGAGTGTACCCATCTTCGTGCTTGTGTAAGACATTGATCATGCGAGAAAGATTAAATGCCCTCATCAGTAGTAGCATTGGAAAAGCTGTTGGTTTAAGGATCCCTTTGTTCAAGTCCTTCCATGCTTCTTCAATCTGTTTGTTGAGCTCATCTTCGGCTTCTTTCTCCGACGCACCATACTGATTCATGTAGCACTCAACGGCTGAAGCCACATGCCCTCTCTCTTGTTCAAACTTCAAACATTAAGAAAAATGTACTTTAAGTACATATGTGAGTTGGAAATAAAGCGTGAGTCTACAATGTGTATTGGTGTTACAAATAGTATAGTTAGGTACAGGTGCATATATACCTTATGCGACACCAGATCATCCATGAGTCGACAAATTACAGCAGATGCTCTAATGAAGTTTGGCTGACTTAGCACCCATTCATATGCCTCCTTCGGAACCATTTTTCCCATGCCAACAAAGGATGTAATGGTAAGCATGTAGTAGCCCGCAGTGACTAATGCATTTGGTATGTACTCCTCCATTTTTGGTGTATATCCTTTGTGAAACCATTTTGCCTCAATCAAGTAGGCCCGAACTAATTGTTTCATCTGGCACATATCAAAACAAAAGCTTATTGCCAGCTAGTTAGCTACTTCCAAAACTTATGTGAATCAAGCAATGTTGGGCATTGGTAAGGAAGCTATAAAGGATGTAAACTTCATCTAATGCAATAAACTATACACTATGCGCTAGAACATTTTTGGCCTTTAATAGAGGTTTTAAAACCCCTATTAAATAGTGTGTTATTAAATGTCATGTGAAAATGTGTTATGTTTTAATTTTTAATACATGTATTACATAGAAGTTTTTAAAACTCCTATCAATTAGGTGTTATTTAATAACACCCCCTTTAATAGGAGTTTTAAAACCTCTATTAAATCTTGAAATTGTTCTAGTGATGATATGTACCCAATCACTAAGGAATGGCAAAGGAAGGTAAAGAAGTCTGTTATATATATATATAGAAGAGCGTCGACACAAAGCATGAGTTCGATTGGTTACTTGTTTTCGCGGGAATTAGTGTACCTTGGTTCGATGATATATATCATAGTAGTAATAAGGACAATAGTAGAGGCATTCATAGTTTGATTGATGCAGTAGGTTAATTTCGACCCTTTTTGGTTTTTGGAAGATGGTTCTGGCGTCTCTCTTATTTTAATTGATCGAGTATCTTTTCGTTCAATTGCAAGTTTAGAGTAGTTCATATTGGGTTATTGTAGATTATGAACACAATTTAGATGAATTGGACTAACTTTTCTCATTGATGATTTGCTAATTTATATACAAGATCAAGATCGACAATCAACTAACTGATTACAAGATAACTACTAGAAATACAAGCTAACTATGTTGATACTAAATTGCTAATACTTAGGAGATAAGATAGATATGACAGCAACGATAGGAATTAATATGTATATATCCTAAGATCAGCTTCAACTAACTGATTAGTATAAATCAGAAACAGAGAACATCAGAGGATATGATAGACTTCAACACTCCCCCTCAAGCTAACCAGCATAAATGTTTATGAGGTTTAGCTTGCTGCATAATGACTGGAATGATATCTTCGGAAGAGCCTTTGTGAGGATATCGGCTACTTGATGTTTAGAAGGAACATAGTGTAGATCGACAAGCTTGCTGTCAATCTTCTCACTGATGAAATGACGATCCACCTCAATATGTTTTGTGCGATCATGATGGACAGGGTTAACTGCAATACTCAAGGCTGCTTCATTATCAGAATGTAGATGAACAGGGTCGTTACATGATCTGTTAAGACTGTTTAGGACCCTTTTTAACCAGAGACCCTCACAAATTCCATGAGCTAGAGCTCGATATTCTGCTTCTGCACTACTCCTTGAAACAACTGATTGTTTCTTGCTCCTCCAAGTAACCAAATTGCCCCAAACATATGAACAATAACCAGAGGTAGATCTTCTATCTGTTTGAGATCCAGCATAATCAGAGTCAGTGTAAACCTCAATACTTCTACTCTGATTTTTCGTGAAGAACAATCCTTTCCCTGGACTTCCCTTGAGATATCGCAGAATTCTAAGAACAGCTTCCATATGAGATTCCTTGGGATGACTCATGAACCTACCGATTAAACTTACAGCAAAACCAATATCGGGTCTGGTATTTGCTAAGTAAATCAGTTTTCCCACAAGTCGTTGATAGCGTCCTTTGTCCACATCAGCTTCCTCTTCCTTGGCATCAAGCTTTAAATTAGGCTCCATGGGAGTCTCTGATGGTTTGCACCTGATCATGCCAGTCTCTTCCAAGAGATCCAGAGTATACTTACGTTGAGACACTGAAATTCCTTTATGAGATCTTGAGACTTCCATTCCCAAGAAGTATTTCAACTGTCCAAGATCTTTCACTTCAAATTCCATAGCTAACAATTGTTTCAACCTGATAATCTCTCTGTCATTGTCACCAGTTATAACAATATCATCAACATATACACTTAGGATTGTGATCTTTCCATCAGTGTCATGTTTAGAGAATAAAGTATGATCAGCTTGACTTTGAGAATAACCAATTCCTCTTAATACTGTTGAGAACCGACTGAACCAAGCTCGAGGACTTTGTTTTAATCCATACAAAGATTTCTTAAGCTTGCGGACTTTCCCTTTGAGTGTCGATCCTCAAAACCTGGGGGAATGTCCATGTAAACCTCCTCTGAGAGATCTCCATTTAAGAATGCATTCTTCACATCAAGCTGATGAAGAGGCCAGTCTAAGTTTGCAGCTAGTGAGAGTAGCACTCGAATTGTGTTCTGCTTGGCAACTGGAGCAAATGTCTCCTGGTAGTCGATCCCATAAGTCTGAGTATAGCCTCTTGCAACTAACCGAGCCTTTAGTCTCTCAACTGAACCATCTGCATTGTGTTTCACATTGAACAGCCATTTACATCCAACTGTTCTTTTCCCAGGTGGTAGAGTGGTGATCTCCCACGTATTGTTCTTTTCCAAAGCCCTGATCTCCTCATAGGTTGCCTTCTTCCACTCTGGTGATGCTAGAGCTTCATGAACTGTTCTAGGAATGCTGATTTTATCAATGTTAGAAACATAAGCTCTATATGTTGAGGAAAGCTTGCCATAATAAATGAAATCTTTCATCTGATATGGTATATGAGCTCTCTCAGTTCTTCTCAAGGCAATAGGCATCTCATCAACATGTATATTCTGATAATTTTGAGAGGGATTTGAATCAGACATACCTTGTTCATGGTTTTCATTTGACAGTGGAGTTGAGGCAGATGATTGACAGTCATGAGGTTGAGTCTGTGATGTATCTGGAGTCTGAGAGGAATCTGGTGGAGTTGATTGCAAAGGACTGATATGACTAATTTGGATATTTGTAGGAAAGTATGTGACACTATTGTTCTCCCCCTCACATAGATACTGATTTTGAGATTCTGACAGTAAATTCTCCCCCTGAATCGAAGAATTAGGATAAAAAGGCTTGTTTTCCATAAATGTTACATCCATAGTGTGAAAAAATTTCCGCAAGGATGGAGAATAACATTTATATCCTTTCTTAGTTGGAGAATAGCCTAAGAAGATGCATTTTAAGGATCGAGGTGCTAACTTGCTTTGATCATAAAGATGGACAAACGCAGTGCAACCAAATAGTTTTAGAGGGATGTTTGAAAGAAGTTGTGAATGAGGAAAACTGTGTAGTAGAGTTTGACAAGGTGTTGCAAGCTTCAGAACTCGGGAAGGTAATCGATTGATGAGGTAGGCAGCAGTGAGGACAGCTTCACCCCAATATTGTTGTGGAACATGTGTGGTGAACATGAGGGAGCGAGCAACTTCTAGGAGGTGTCTGTTTTTCCTTTCAGAGATGCCATTTTGTTGCGGTGTGTTGACACAGGAGCTAGTGTGTACAATGCCATGGGTGCTGAAGTAATCACCCAATATGGAGTTGAAATATTCACGTCCATTATCAGAGTGAAAAATTTGAATATCGGTTTGGAATTGAGTTTTAATCATGACATGAAACTGTTTTACTAGGTTGCAAGCCTCTGATTTATGTTTCATGAGAAAAACCCAAGTGAGCCTAGTGTGATCATCGACAAATAAGAGAAACCATTTTGCATTTGTAATAGTTGAGATGTTTGAAGGACCCCAAATATCACTATGAATCATTGTAAATGGTTTAGATGGTTTATAAGAACTCGGCGCATATGAATGTCTAGTATGCTTAGACAATTGACACACATCACAACTCAAAGAATGGATATCTTTATTTTTAAATAATGAAGGAAACAGTTTAGAGAGATACATGAAGTTAGGATGACCAAGTTGAGAATGTAACAACATGATTTCTCTATCTGACTTATTTGATTGTGAAACCAGCAAGGAATGTGAAGGGGATGACTGGTGGAGAAGATACAAGCCAGACTTTAATTCAGCACTGCCAATCATCTTCCCCGAGTCCCTGTCCTGAAAAACACAAGAATCATCTGTGAATTGAGTGAGGCATTTCAAATCTTTATTTAGCTTATGAACTGACAGTAAATTGCAATCCAACTTGGGAACATAGAGCACAGAGTTGAGTTGTAAGGTAGATGAGATTGTCCTTTGTTCCAATGCCTACGACAGATGAGGTGGAACCATCGGCTATAATAAGCGATATAGACTTGGTACATGGTGAGTAGGAGGTAAACAAGTCACGATTTCCACTCATATGATCAGTGGCTCCTGAATCTACAATCCAAGAAGATGTGTAGGTCGTTTGAGAGAGAAAAACCATAGGGATAATACCTCCTTTGATCATGTGAGCATTTCCATTTGTAGGAGAATTCTGATAAGCTTGTTGAGACTGGCTTATCAGACTTTGTAGTAGCTCTAATTGATCCTTGCTGAACAATGGAGCAGAGACGAGATTTCCCCGAGATTCTTGATCGGCAGAGGCTTTGCGAGGCTTCCAATCAACTGGTTTCCCATGGATTTGCCAACAAGTGTCACGAGTGTGCCCTGGTTTGTTGCAGTGATCGCAATAAGGCCGTTTACTGGGCTTCCTAGTAGTGGAGACTTTAGCGGCATGATTGTCACTGGAGATGGAGAGTGCAGAGCTATCAGAATTTGCACTTGGTGTTGTAGAGTCTCCCAACATGATCTTCCGCCGACTCTCTTCGTATCTGATCACTGAGAAGGCCTCCCTGATTGAAGGCAATGGCTTGGTGCTAAGGACTCTACCCCGAGCTTCATCAAGGTCTTTGTTGAGTCCAGACAAGAATTTGAATACCCTCTTAGTCTCAACAATGGATTTGTAGATTTTTCCATCCTCCGGACACTTCCACTTGTGAGTGTCAATACGATCAATTTTCTGCCATTGTCGGGTTAGCAAGCTATAATATTGTGTGACTGAAAGATCACCTTGTTTCAATTCATGAAGAACACTTTCAGTTTCAAAGATCTCTGATGTATTCTCAGAACTGGAGAATGTGATCTTGGCAGCTTCCCAGATTTCAGCAGCTGTAGCATAGAGCAGGAAATTCTCACCAATTTCAGGAGTCATGGAGTTGATGAGCCACGACATTACCATATTGTTGTTGGCCTTCCAAGATTTGAAAGCAGGGTCATCTTCCTTAGGAGCAATTGCTGATTCTGAGAGAAGATCATCTTTGCTCTTCCCACAGATGAACATAAGGACTGATTGGGACCACTGCAAATAGTTTTGGCCATTGAGCTTATGGTTTGTAATGTGAGCAGAAAAAGGATCGGGAATGGGAGAAGATGAAGGTGGTTGTGAGGATGAGGAGACTTCATTGGAGGAAGAAGAGGTGAGTCCATGGATCTTATTTCCATATTTCGCCATATCTCTGATACCATGTAGATTATGAACACAATTTAGATGAATTGGACTAACTTTTCTCATTGATGATTTGCTAATTTATATACAAGATCAAGATCGACAATCAACTAACTGATTACAAGATAACTACTAGAAATACAAGCTAACTATGTTGATACTAAATTGCTAATACTTAGGAGATAAGATAGATATGACAGCAACGATAGGAATTAATATGTATATATCCTAAGATCAGCTTCAACTAACTGATTAGTATAAATCAGAAACAGAGAACATCAGAGGATATGATAGACTTCAACAGTTATTGATCTTGTCTTTGTACTGTTCTATGGAATTCCATCGAATAAGGTCAAGGTTCTTATCAAAATATAGTTTAATTAGATGATTGAGAACAATTGAGAATTTGCATGAATCAATAATGGATGCGAGAAATACCGCTTCTTTAGCGTAATGCATGTGATAGGACGATTTTCCATTACAAGTAGGTATTCCTAGTTCATCGCTGCTCATCGTTCTTCCATTTCATCATAAACATCCAACACTGCAGCATTAGCATATTTTCATATATTCGACGAGTTGATAACTAGCAGCGATTATATCCCACTGAAAGTATCGAGTTACACGAGCTTAATTAGTCTCTTAATTTGTATGAGAAACGAAAGGAGAAAGAGATGTGTATGCTAAAATTAATGGAACCTCTCAAAGGCATCAGTGAATGGTAGTAGCTCTTCAAGTGTACCATAGACGTCGTAAATATCATCGATTATTGAAGTAAGGAGCATCACTTTGGTCAAGAATATTCTTGGTAACGAGTAACAAGGCTCAAAATAAACTCCCACATTCCAAAAATAGCACTCCACCAATCTATCTCTCACAAAAGGTAGATTTGAGGGCACATCCAAATCCTTCCACCACCTGCAGATATATCATTGTCCATAAACAAATAAAATTAGCAACTTATGAATTCATTATATTTCCCTATATATATATACATTAAGATACTTGCTACATAGTGAAATTATATGAAGCAAGAAAAATATATGCATACTTTGATAGACCATGAGCTCTTTCCTATGCCATGATCGTGCTAGATTAAAATCTAACTTCGCTAGCTTTTCGAGGGATGAGTTCTTTCCCTCCATGTCTTGGTAGAAAGAGATGTAGTTCCATGCCTTTAGCCTAGGCATGTCTCTTGACAATGGTTGTTCCAGAGCATATTCTACCCGCCTTTGGAGGTGGGATGAACAACTTAAATCTTTTGTTGGTGTTGTAAGGTAAGTAGTGGTGAAAGTAAAAGCCCCGTCGAGGATGTCTTCCCCTGGCACTCTAAGATGAGCAGCTTCATACAAGCTTAGCAACCCTTTAATATCCCCAACCAAGTCTGATTTGAAGGTACCTTTTTTATCCTTGAACTTGTTGAAAACATCTATTTCATCAACAAATGATTGACCACAATATATATAACTTTTTGTTGTAAATTGGATGACCCTTTAACCAAGCTTATGAATGATCACATTGTCAAGCATGGCTCTCACATTGAATTGTAACATCAAGTATGACTTATACATTGAATGTAACTTGTACACTCTACGTAACTTGTATTCAACTCCAATATATAATCACTTGTTTATGTATTGTCATGTAACTTGTAATCTTGTATGACATGAGACTTTGGTGTAACTTGCACACTTTGTGCAAGTACTTATTCTCATCATGACTAAGGGCCTATATAAGAGGGTTCCTTCACTTGTAAAGAACACACACTAGAACAATTTCGATATTTAATAGAGGTTTTTAAACCCCCTATTAAAGAGGGGTATTATTAAATAACACCTAATTGATAGGAGTTTTAAAAAACCTCTATGTAATACATGTATTAAAAATTAAAACATGACACATTTTCACATGACATTTAATAACACTCTATTTAATAGGGGTTTTAAAATCTCTATTAAAGGCCAAAAATGTTCTAGTGACACTAATGTATGAATGAAATCTCTACATTTCATCTCTAGCTCTTTTCTCTCTTGTCTCATCTTCTCTACATGTTCTAGTAGTTCTTAGTTTATGTCTTCTATGCTTAAGTCTCTAGCAAGTCCAACTTAAGTTCTAGTTGGTTTACAGCTTAGTTTACAAAACGTTATCAGCACAAAGTTGCTCTACAAGAGGAGGTCTTGAAGATCAATAAGCTTTATAAAGATATAAAGCTAAGAATGTATAATTTTTATTAATTTAAATAAGTTCAATTTATTTCCATGTTGTCATGGTTAATTTCTTTTTTGTTACATGCATATTTAATTATGTAAATGTACTTTATTAATACATTATGCATTGTAACGTCACCGACTACGAAAGTATGCTCTGTAGTTGCGTCTTGTACGATCTTCTACATCAGAAATCAAAAGTCAATGTGTGACGTATAGTTTTTCTCTTAAAACTACAAACAATTAGTTATTGTTCTATTCTTGATTTTATAATATAAATAATGCTATAAGTTTGAGTTGATAGTGGGTAAGCCTTGTCCCCAGTAAAGCTAAACATTGAAAGGGAGACGGGTTATCCCGTTCGAGGAGGCATGGTATTAAGCAGACTTTGTCCCACCACCCAACCTGGAGGTTGTCTCGTCAACTCATACGAATAGTACATTTGATTATTAATGAATCAAGTTGTGAACATATACTTAATCATATGTTATGTTTTTTACATAAAAGAAAAGAGAAAATTATTTTATATTATATTTACTTTCAAAATATTAGTCAATCATAGTTGAATTTGTTGCCTTATTATATTACCGACAAGAATTACTTGTCATGACAATTAAATACTATAATTTGTGAATAAAACATATATGCAAGACTATGTTGTGTTATACAAAATTTAAATCATTTGTCAGTATCTCTTTAGAGATTTGAAAAAGTGAATATTTCACTTTATATATATTTCACCCTATGGAGTTATAAATATATAAATACCAAAAAAAGGTAATGCTCCAAAAGCTCAATATGAGCGGTTGAGTCTCAAGCTACAAAATTTAATCAGTCAAATATTAATTATAATTCCACAATTTTAATTACCTTTATGTTGAGGCTATGTGGAAATATGACTAATGAGACAATAAAAGGAAGGTCACGTGGCCGCCTCGATTTATTCTTTGCAACAAATATCGAGTGCGCACGTCAATCCAATAAATATTAAGGATTGATTTCTTGTTTCATGGTATTTGAGTAAAATAATGAGATATTATAAATATAATATCGCTCCGTCAATTAGTTCAACTTCAAATTAAGAAGCATATGTTGCATATAATGATCATGATCGCAATAACAAATTTATGGACGTGGAAAAGGTGAAAATATCGGTAAAGGTCGTATTGACAATTCCACAAAAAATTGGAACAAAGTGGTGCACCACTACAAAGGGCAAATAATTATTGACAATGAGCGCTCATAATTGTGACATTTTTTGGTCATATATGAAAGACTATTTTGCCTAAATATTTTCATATATATACTCGAATATTTTTGTGACCTTTACCATGCCTTCAAAATCAAAGGCAAAATATTATGAATTTTATCATCGAAAATGGCTCGATAAAACAGGCACATCGAGATGTGTTTAAATCGTGACCTAAATATGGGCGATGAGTTTATGTCTTGTGTATCGTGCTACATGCATGTACATTATAATATAAAAGTGAATATTTCTCGAATTCGAATTTAGCGGAGACTAATGTTCGGGCAATATACGATACGACAATTTTATTGTTAATGTCTTGTTCAGAAGAAGTCTACTCAGAATAATAGAAAATTTATCTATATGAATATGATTTAATCTGAGTATAATATTCCCGACTTTAACTTCTGGAATATATAAGGCACATTAAAATGAATGTCGTCATAAATCAAATGACATTCATAATATGGAAAGATCTATTTGATTATCCATAATCATCAATAATGCGAAAATATCGTAAATTCGCACGGACATCCTTTATCGAACTGGAGTTTTTTTATGAGCTGGAGATTATCTCAAGGCAAATCAATAAGAGACTTATATAGATTTAACTCTCCATCAATCATATTAAAAGATGCCTTGGATCCCTAATAGGAAATTTATTTATAGCAAGTTTTGCTAATTGTCACTTTGATGAAGCAGGTTTCCCACCATTAGGGAGAGATATAAGCCAATTCAAAATGAATGACGTGAAATTGCTTGAAACACATCAAATTGCATTAAATTTGTTGTATTATGATCCATGTATAAATTAATATGAACTCGAAGTTCAAAGGATCATTAAGTAGCAACAAGTTATGAATCAATTACTTGATGCAAGTACTATATACAAAAGAGTGACAATCATATGCTTCAACATTTAAATGGTTCATATAGAAAACGATGTCCATGTGCAACAAAATGCACAAGATATCTCACTCATGTGAATATGAGGGGAGAATCAAAATGAGTTATTGGTTAGTGTATTGCACTTTTTTTCCCTTTGCTATGGTTTTATCCCACCTAGGGTTTTCTTTGCAAAGGTTTTTAATGAGGCAATTCTAACAATATTAAAACTCTTTAGATTGATTAGTGTATTGCACTATTTTCCTTTCGCTATGGTTTTATCCCACTGGGTTTTCCTATCAAGGTTTTTAATGAGGTAATCCTAACTTTATTATGCTCCGTATAAAACATTTATGAGAGCAATGTACTCTTTTTCCTATACTAGATTTTTTCCTACATGGTTTTTCTAGTAAAGGTTTTAATGAGGCATATATATTCTATCAAAGTGTATCAATGTGTTGCACTCTTTTCCTTAGCTTTGGTTTTATCCCACTTGTTTCCTAGCAATGTTTTTAATGAGGCAATCAACAATATTATACTACAAATCAAGATTGACGAGAACATTGTACTCTTTTTCCTATATTATATTTTATCCTTTGGGTTTTTCCTAGCAAGGTTTTTAATGAGGCAATCAACAATATTATACTACAAATCAAGATTGACGAGAACATTGTACTCTTTTTCCTATATTATATTTTTTTCCACAGGGTTTTTCTAGTATAGGTTTTAACGAGACATATTCTCTCAGCAAGTGTCATCAAAGGGGAAGTGTTGTAAATTGGATGACCCTTTAACCAAGCTTATGAATGATTACATTGTCAAGCATGACTCTCACATTGAATTGTAACATCAAGTATGACTTCTACATTGAATGTAACTTGTACACTCTACATAACTTGTATTCAACTCCAATATATAATCACTTGTCTATGTATTGTCTTATAACTTGTAATCTTGTATGACATGAGACTTTGGTGTAACTTGCACACTTTGTGCAAGTACTTATTCTCATCATGACTAAGGGCCTATATAAGGGGGTTCCTTCACTTGTAAAGAACACACTAATGTATGAATGAAATCTCTACATTTCATCTCTAGCTCTCTCTCTCTTGTCTCATCTTCTCTACTTGTTCTAGTAGTTCTTAGTTTATGTCTTCTATGCTTAAGTCTCTAGCAAGTCCAACTTAAGTTCTAGTTGGTTTACAGCTTAGTTTACAACACTTTTCATATATATAAACTACATTGCATTGAGAATCTTTCGTGATCTGTACGTACCACATGGGGCGTTATATCCCTGTTGTCGAAGCAATCGAAAATACATAGCAGTGGTGTAAAGATCATCAACTTTTTGGAAGACATTCATCATGATACAATTCTTTTATAGCCTCTTCGATTTCTAGTTCAAAGTGATATTCGAGTCCAAGGCGTTGGAGTGTATCGATCAAATTCATATGTGTTAAGGGTTCATTCTTAGCTTCCTTCAGTATTTTCTTCCCCTCTTCTTTTAGCTTTTCTACTTCTTCTTCGTAAGTACGTAATGCCTGTAGGTGCCAAACAATAGGTTGTAATTAAGCAAAGGTTTGAAAAGAATATGGTTATTTTTGTGGCTTTACTAAAAAAACAAAATGTGCGCTCCAAATGTGCCTAAAGTGCGTCATTTTATCATTTTTCAAGGAAAATGTGGACCTTGAAATTTAGGGTACAAGTTATGTATGCATTAATTGCACCTTACAATTCACATATAACTAATGACGTGATTTGCTTTGACCAAAAAAAAAAAAAAAAAAAAAAAAAAAAAAAAAAAAAAAACTTATGATAAGATTTAATGGACCATCTAAAGGAGTCGGTGCCGACGCATGAGATGCCAAAAAAAGGGGGAAAAATAATTTTACAAGGAGAGAGTTGTAATTCACTCAAAAACTGAAAATATTGTTTATATGACAAAGAAAAAAGAGAAGAAGCTTACGAGGTTGAAAGGATATATTACAAATCCAAACTTCATAAAAAGAAGACTCCTGCGTTGAAAATTGAAAGCAAGTAATAATGGCCTTGTTGGGATAATGACATAACGTTGAAGGTCATAGTACAAAGGAATTATCTCACATCAAATAGTTAAGAGAGGTAGCTCAATGGTAAGGCACGGCAGCTATATATGGATGCGGTTGAGGATTCGAGTTAATTTGACTCTATTCGTGTGAAGATTCGAAAGGTAATATGTTTGTTTCATATGAAACAAAACAAAAAACTTGTTTCTTATCAACAATTAAAGAAAAAACCAAAACTAGTTATGAAGAATATAGGCTTATGAAAGCGAAAACTCTAAATGCCTCCCCTTCAAAAAAAAAGAAAAATGCTTTTGCAAGCCCTGAAGTTAATCCAAGAATGACACGTAGATGTTTGCACACCGTGCGATGTGCCTGAGATTCGTCCGCGCCAAAATGGATGCATGTCGTTCCTAGGTTACAATAGCAAGCTCCAAAACAAAAATTCTTTTTTTTTTTTTTTTTTTTTAATGATCGAATCCAAAACAAAAATTCTAAATGCCCAACATTTGGATTGTGCCTATATGCACGCTTACAATATGGGAGTGCGTTCATGTATTGAAGGATTTTACCAAGTGTGCAGAAATGAACAGTGAATGCACTTACTACATCGTCATTAGTGCAATTTAGGAAGTAGTCACCCCATATGCTTGGATGAAAATTTGCTGATTTCCGCACAATATCATCGGCTGTAAGACGACAGCATACAATTGGCCTTCCACTGCTCATCCTTGATATATATATTCCTTTCTAAGAAGTTAAAAGAGAAAGTATATATGGCAAGTAATGTAGGTAGTCGATAAATGCAACAATCTTGCGTGCCTTAAACTTGTTTTAGTCATTGGCATCTACATGTGTGTGTGTATTTATATATACACAAAACACAATATACATCCGGGGTTACATGATAATGTGGTCCGACCTTAAGTTGATATCACGAATGTCCTCCACTTATTTCTTCTCAAGTACACTCACGCACACCACACATTTGAATTATCCACGTTTTTTATCAATTTCCTCTAGTATCAATTATGTATTTTTTTATTTTTATTTTTATTTTTTGTCAAAACTGCCCGATATTCAGACTTAACTGACTATTCCGGCTTTCGGGCTTGAGCCGAATTGGCCCACTAAAAGATAAAGCTCTCTTAGCAATGGTTCGTGTGTTTGGGAGTCTCGAATCGAACTCGAGATGTCTTAATTAAGTCGTTAGAGTGTCGGATCACTCCAATGCACCAACTGTTGGTATGTATATTTTCTTTATGGGTGCATATGGACCATTGTTCATCTTTATGGACGACATCCAATTTAATATCAGCTGTGACTAACATGTGCGCAATAAGCCTGCATTAGTTGAGCAATAATATTATATTAGCATAGACTAGTTTTAGACCCGGACAATATTCGAAAATACTATGAATCGATATATATATATATACACACAAATATCAATATATAACATAATAAAATTAAGTTGTTTAAAAAAGAAAAGATATAAAATAAATAAAAAATTATGTAATTCTCTTAAAAAATCTTGGAAGACTTCTTTGTATACAATTAATATTGATAGTAAAATTTGAACAATTGTCCTCTTTGTCGCATATTAAAATCTTCAATCCGAATTTGCTTTAATCTTGAAACTGCAACATACATTTGTCCATGGGTTAAAATAGGTTGAGGCAGATATATATCAACATGCGATAAAGATTGACCTTGACTTTTATTTATTGTCATTGCAAAGGATACGACAATGGAAATTGTCTTCGTTGAAACTAGAAAGGTAATTTGATATTTGATGGAGTCCCCTACTACCTAAATGACAACCAGTAATAATTTTAGCTTCAATTACATGTCGTCGGAGCCGAGATACAACCAACCTTAATTGTACCATTGCAAAGGGCTGCAGTTTGGTCTATATTATGGAGTAACATTACTGGTATACTCACCTTTAATGTTAATTTGTGATTTGGCAGTCCTGAAGCAAATATGATATTTAAAAATTCGGAAGTGTAAATATCTTCATAGGAGCTTGAATGTACATCCACCTTGCATACACTATTTGAGTATATATAATAAATTACTTCTTCTCTGGGCAATGAGGACATGACATAATCATTTACTTTACTCACAACTTCTAATGTAGGAGCAAGAATAGCTCGTTGTTCCAAATATTTTGCATCTCGAGCATTGGCTATAAGATTATGTACTATTGACAATTGCTCCAAGTGGATCATTACAATCTCTTATGAGTACATCATCTGGTATATGAAAATGAATGACATCATCATTTTCCTCTCCAATTTTTTCATCACCAACTTTGTGTAATGTTTTAAATGGATATCTACTAATACCATTAATCATAACAATAATGTGGCTTAGACGGGACTTGAAAATAGTTCTTTAGTTGTAATTTAATTTGTAGTGACATTCACCGGTAGCTTAGCAATATCGCGACAAAATAACTTAATTAGTAAAAAACTTTAAACAAATTAAATTCTCCCAAAGGCACCTTTAAACATGAAATTCTCCGGTATGTTGGAAAGAGGACTCCCTAAGTAGTACTACGGCAAGTGCTCATTTGGTACTGTAAACCATAATTAACAAGCTAATTCATTTTATTTTTCTTTTCTACATATAAAAAAATCTTAAATTTATTTTAGCTACGAAAAGAATTTAGTAACGTTCTCTTGCTACACATTTGTTAATATCTTTAAATCGTGCATAATGATGTTTGAACATAATATTCCAATGTAAGTTCAAATTAAGGATCCTAACAATTGTGTAACAAATACTTATAGCAAAAATATGTCACCCTAACGTAACCTTTTTTTTTTTTGAATCGATTTATGCAACTGATCTAATTAATATATGATTGAAGTTTTTATCGTAGTTTATTTTAAAAAATAAAAATTTATTAATCATGAATGGCTCACAATATATTACTTTCCAGATACGCCGTGATGGCACCACAGTACGTAGTAGCCGTGAAGATACTGTTGCCCTACATCATTAATTCCAATTAATATTTTCAGTTGTCCTTCTCATTGATAATAACTGACGCGAATGTTATTGGCCACGTTCTTTCTAGAAAGTATGACCCACCTCCTCCACCACCACCATCACCACATTAATTCCAAATCTCCAGTGGTTAAGTTGTCCCGTCACTGATGAGATAGTTGTTGGTCACGTTTTTTGCGGTGTTAGGATCTGTTAATTGGATTAAGAATATGTTAATGTGATTCTATAAATTAGAGTTAAGCTTCTGAATTATAATTAATTAATTTATTAGAGTGATTAATAAAGTGTGACATTGCGGTGTCTCTAAACTTAACATTGCAATCTTAGATCTAATGCACACCACAAAAAATGGAAAAATATTTTGAGTGACATAATTTTGATATTTAAAATTTGCTACATAGTTGTAACTTGTAAGTCGATGTTTGTATATATTAATTGAGATTGCAGTAAATGTATGAAGCAAAGATGTTACTCAATCTGTTTGTTTCTTTTCTTTTTTTTTTGGCCCAAACATGCATGTCCAAATAAATGTTCATATAATTAACCGACTTCAGAAATTTTTTAAAGAAATGACTTAATATGAAAAAAAATTGAGAAAAAAGAACATGTTGGAAGTAATATTTAAAATGAATAACATAAAAGATTTCAAAATAATGTTTAAAGTCTAGAGAGTCATAGAGCAATTGTGATGATGATGCACAATTTTCTTATTTGGCAGATCATGAATTTCATGTACTTTAAGAATATCTAACACTAGAAAGGGCTTACATTAATTTGTTTTCTTTTTTTTTTTTTTTAACTAATCGTCACCCTCTCTTCACGCGTATAAGGCAAAAATAAGTATCTACATATTAGATAAAATAATTTTGATGAAAAAAAAAGAAAAAAAAAAACTTGTGATGTTTTCTTTTACTTTCCAAATATTTGTCACGTTTTGAAAGTTTTTTGTTTCAAGTGTAACCTTAAGAAATAAAAAATTAAGCATTAATTGTTTCATTTCCGACTCTAACCTCACTAAAGACAAAATCGCATCTTTTAATTTCTCTATAAAAATGGAGAATATACAACTCAAAACCGCTAATTAATATCACCCTCGTAAGCCTCAACGAATTCGACATTTTGTTTGATGATACAAATGCATTTTATTGGCTTAAGGGTGAATCTTTAAGCTTCCTACATTAATACCAATTTTCATCAAATTGGTAGCCTTAAGGAAACTTAATTAAGAGACTTTAGGTAATTCATAGGTTACGTAAATTAAGTTTTGTATATTTTTATTATAATAAATACTAATTAAATTTGTGTTGTAATGGATAAAAGAAAAAAAAAACTTGTGATACTTGTGTTTCAATTTTTTTTGTCAAATACTTGTACTACAATTAAGAAATTCCCAAAAAAAGACACAAAAAAGAAAAATTATTAGAAAAATCAAAACCAGAAATAGAAACTCCCCAAAAAAATATCTAAAAAAACTCCCCAAAAAAACACAAAAAAACGAAAAATTATTAAAAAACTAAAATATTAGATTTTACCATCCTACCTCTCACTTAAGTGCAAGAAATATCAATGGCTTGTGTTTTTTATTTTCCACATGTTGCACTTTGTTAGAGCTTCTCACATAAACATTTCCTTTATATATATATACTACTTTTCATAACGTGCTATGTGAATGTTGAATTAATAATAAAAATAAGATTAGATTAAAAAACAAAATAAAAAAACTAAAACAATATTATCAGAATTCAACAAACTATAAAACTTTATATAAAGACTTTGAAAGTGCAAAAAACATAATGCTAAATAAATTCTAGAGATAACAATAAAAAGTATTAAATATCAACTGTTAAGAATTAGTATTGTACATTTAAAACTAAAAAAATATTTATCTCCTATTGAAATATCATACACTTTTTATTTGTTTGTGAATATATTCTTTTAAGTTACTGGAAAAAATGTGTATGTGATTATTGTGATATGATTGCTTGAGAATTTGAAGCTTGTTTATGGAATCGAAGAATCATTTTGGTTTTTTAATAACTTTGGATGTTCCAACCTTTTCCGCTAATTCTTTCTTTGATTCGATTAAATTGAACAAAACTTAAAGAAATTAAAGTTATTAAAGACCTGTTGAACTGTGCAGGCACTCAATACTGATGGGTACGAAGCATGTAATCACCTTTTTTAGCTTTTCAAAGAAAAAAGAAAGGAAAAGGCTTGCAAGACCGTTGCTTCCAATTCTTTCCCTGCGTTACTCTTATTTGATTGATTAATGATATGATTTAACAAATTCATCTATGTTACATACTTAAATAATTAGATGCAATCAGAACATGTAAGAATTTTATGATGAAAATTCTTCTTTTCAAAAAAGGGGAAAGTGCTAGAATAACACCACGAACGCACACCATAATGCATATCAATGCCGCATTTGTCGTTTATGTTCACATCGGGATATGAGCTTACGTATCCCGAAATTCATAATACAATTGGATAGGGTTGTGTGCATTCCGATGTGCACTCTAGGGCTGTCGTTCTAGCATTTTTGAATAAACAGACATTGATTCTATTGAACACTATGCTAAGTAGACTTAGATGTAAAATAGCACCTCCATATGACAACTCAGCTAGACTGAATGTACAATTTATGTATGGGCACTTAAAGATGAAGAGCAAGAGTCCTACGTGTAGAACTTGATTCCTTTGTGTTAAGTACATAGAGATAACAAATACATATAAGATGTATACTTCCAAGTGACGTTGTTGTTGAATTTGGGGCAATTTTGTTGGCATCGTTGTTATACAAGATGAGTTCTTTTTCTGCTCATATTTTATTTATTTATTTCTTTAATAGGAACAAGTCTAACATTGGCCACATGACTACATTTATAAATCTTTTTTCTTTCAGTAGGAACAAGTCTAACTATGTCTACACACCCACTTTTAGAAGACGAGACGAAAAAAGATGCAGTCGCTATAGTACTTGTCTCTAAAATACATTGACATGTATGGGGCTTCATGTACAAAGCAAAATAGACAATGACCAACATAAATAACAAAATAAAAATAAAAATTATACACTAACCACACCTGCAAGTGTTCTTTTCCTTTTTTGTTGAGTAAATCTATCCTTCAAACCCATGATTTCAGTCCCAGAAAACTTGAAATCTAGCCTTTAAAACTCATCATATAATTTAGATGTCACCAAAAACTAAGGGATTATAAATACAAACACAAACACAGAACCAAAAATTAATTTATTGCCACTTATGATTTACATAGGCAAAGTTTTGTTAACTATTACAAATTTACAGTATATTTCAAAAGAAGATGCTAGTGTGACCTGGGATGAACACCTAGTAATGATGTCCATTCATTCGCATTTCGGGATACGTGCGCGCACACATCAATGCAGGATGGATGGACACCATCAGCGGGTCATCCTAGTATTTTTTCTATTTCAAATTTCGTTTCCCACTAATTTTCATCAATCATCCCATTATATTGATACAAGAGGCCCACAGGACTAGGGGAACAAAGAAAAAATATTATCTTCTTTCAACTGGATACGAAGCCAAGAAGGTACATAGGCAAAGTGTCAAAGGTTCAATATACACCACATTTAGAGCAATAACACAAACTTCTCTTAAATCTCATCACACAATTTCTTGTATCAAACCAAACAATGACATGTCAAAAACTTTATCAAAAAATGCTAAAACTCAGTCCAAGAAGGAATATATATATAATCTTACAACTAATACCCTAACCACTTTCTAAGGTTTGGAACAAACTTAATTATTTGAAAAGAGATAATAAGATTAAAATAGTCCTTCACTTTTTCTCACAATCATTGCTGGCTCCATCTACTTCTTTATTATCAACTTTAATATCATACTTTTGATCACCAACCAATTGGGTGACCTAATGATTTAGTATGAGATTTGAGAGTAGGAGTTTATGGGTTCGAACCCCAATTGGATAAGTTGTTTTTTTCTTATAAAAAAAATTAAGAGACTGGCGTTGATAGATTAGTCCTTGTAAACATATCAAATTTGTGCTCAAGCTATATAATGTGTAATGAAATTAGAAGCTAGTTAAGTTGTTGATAATAATAATAATAAACCTATTTTACCAAGAAATAAAAAATAATAATAATGATAACCGACCATCCAAGTTTACTCTCTCCATGAGGGTCATGATGCATATCATTATTTTAAGAACACGCCATAGGAAACTCTACAGTGAGTTGATTCGAGAATGGAAGGGCATTTGTGGCTACAACTCGACGTAATGGATACATTGAAACATCACTTTTCATGGAGATTATGAAGTATCAACCCTATACCTAGAGAGGAATGCGTCTTATTGTATGAATGTTGCGAAGTATTTTAAAAAAGCCCCTAGATCATGCGACTTTCGGTCTATGGGGGAGTGTTGAAGATGTGTGGACAGAAAGTTTGTCCCACGTCGATTAATGAAACTTCGAAATGAAGTATATAAGTGATTAACTCATCTCAACTAGTATTGAGGCCTTTTAAGTTAAAACCCCACACCTATAAGAGTTGAAAGTGGTTAAATTTGTGTCAAGATATTAGTGGGCTCACAAGATGCGTGTGTGCGCGCGGCTCAAGAATTTTACAAGAACAAAATCTAGATTGGCTTGACATTTATTCAAGCAATTGGTGATCATTCTTATTCTGTACTTTTAAGTGGGATAGTTGTGAACAAAATTGTAAATTGGGTTACATTCGTAGAAGATCAAGAAAATCTTGATCTCCCATTGGGTTTCCAAAACGAAACTCAAAGAAAATCGCCGATGCTCCCGTGATGTTATTTATATGAATCAAAGAATACATCCACACCGTCCATCATCGTGATGTTTACAACAATGATTAATACAACAACTCAACACACACTTACAACTCAAAACAACATACACCACGAGTTATCCTCGAGATACACATACACCATTTTTAATGATTTACTCTAACATCCCCCTCAAACTAAGGGGAAGAGAAACAAGACTTAGTTTGTCCCTTAAGTAAACAAAGCGAGACTGAGAGAATGGTTTGGTGAAGATATCAGCTACCTGATCCACAGACGGCACATGATGAACAACCAACGAACCAGATAATACCTTGTCACGGACAAAGTGAACATCCAGCTCTATATGCTTCGTGCGAGAATGAAAAACTGGGTTCTTAGCAAGTGCAGCAGCACCCATGTTGTCACACCACACAGTAGGAGGAGTAGGAACTGAAACCTGCAACTCAGACAAAAGAGATTGAAGCCAACTTATTTCAGCAGCCACATGAGCTAAAGCTTTATACTCAGATTCAGTGCTCGATCTCGCCACCACTCTTGTTTCTTAGACTGCCAAGAAATTAAATTCGAACCCAAAAATACAAAGAGCAAAACCAAATTACACAGACTTACGATCATCAATAGAGGCGACCAATCAAGCATCGAATAGCCGCTAGATTTAAATCGGTGCTCTGCCGAAACCAAAGGCCCATAGTAGAATAGCCTTTAAGATATCTCAACACCCTTTTAAGAGCTTGCCAATGTACAACAGTTGGAGACTCTGAAATTGACTTAATTTGTTCACAATATATGCAATGTCGGCCTAGTATGGACAAGATATTGAAGACCTCCAAGTAAACTCCTATATAAAGAGTTTTATCACCAAAAGAAGCATCGCCATCCTTGTACAATCCGTTGCCTACCGAAAAGGGAGTCTCAATAGATTTGGCATGAGACACACCCCCTTTTCGCAACAAATGATTAATGTATGCATTTGAGTTAAATACGATCCCTTGGCGATCCCATGAGCTTCCATCCCCAAAAATAAACTAAGATCTCCAATATCTTTTAAAGCAAACCTACTATTCAACCTATCAATAAAGGATTGAATGTAGGATACATTTGAACTGTAACTATGATATCATCCACATACACCAAAGCACATACAACACAACTTTGTCATGATGAAAAATGAACAAAGAGTTGTCACTTTTTAGAGTTTGAAAAACCCCAAGACAAGAAAGTGGACTTTAATTGATCAAACCATGCACGAGGAGCTTGACGAAGACCATACAAGGCTTTGTGGGTTTACAAGCGACCATAGGTTGAGAAGAATCCACAAACCCCATAGGTTGATTTGTGTAAACTTCTTCAACCAAATTCCCATTCAAGAAAGCATTATTTATATCAATTTGTCTCAAAGACCAATTAAACCAGATGACAAACCAAGGATAAAATAATTTCGATGGTTGAAGACTTCACAACTGGACTATAAGTTTCGTCAAAATCGATACCGGGTACTTGTTTAAACCCTTTGGCCACTAATCTAGCCTTGTATCGATTTATTGACCCATCAGAATTCCTTTTGACAGAAAAAATCCATTTATTTCCCACAATATTCTGATTATCAGAAGGAGGAACAAGTGACCAAGTCCCTGTTTGCATAAGAGCTTGATATTCCTTATCCATGGCTGCTTTCCAATGAGGAAGTTTAAGGGCAGCAGCCACTGAATGAGGAATATCATTCTCATTATCAGAAGTACTGGCTACAAACACTTTCTTTAAGCTGATTCCATCTTTGGCTCTTGTGACCATTGGGTGTGTATTAGAAGGAATTTGAACACCCTGCTGAATTTCCTGATTATTAAAAGTATGAGCAGCTGAGGACAGTGACTCATTAGTGGACTCATGCAACTGAGAATAATCAGATGGAGATGTACCATGAGTAAATTCAGAGACAGTTCTGGACTGAGGAGCAAGACAATGATTTGGAACCAACAGTGGAAACTGAGTAGACAAATCAGGAGATGAAGATGGAGATGACTTTTTGCCAGTAGAAAATAGTGATTCATATGGAAAGTCATTTTCATGAAACACCACATTTCGAGTAATATAAACTCGACCAAGTAGGACTTAAACACTTGTATCCTTTGTGTTGACTATGTACCCCAAAACACACATTGCTCGATCCGAATTGATATTTGTGTTTATTGTAGGGTCGTAAGTATGGAAAACAGCCACAGCCAAACACTCTTAGAAGACTGTAATCTGGTGGAACATGAAAGAGCTTTTCATATGGAGACAGACCATGTAAGGTTTTGGTAGGAAGTCTATTGATAAGGAACACTGCTGTGGCACATGCATCCCACCAAAACTTTAATGGTAACTTTCCATGAGCTAATAAAGTAAGACTCATCTCTACAATATGCCGATGCTTACGTTCAGCCCTACCATTTTGTTCATGAATATGAGGACAAGGATGCTGAAAAATAACTCCACAAGAGTCAAGAACTGACTGAAAGGATCGATATTCTCCTCCCCAGTCAGCTTGAACCCTTTTTATAGTGGTACCAAACTGATTTTCAACCATTGACTTAAAATGCATAAATGCTTGCAATGCATCAGATTTCAGCTTTAACGGATATAACCAAGTAAATCTCGTCGAATCATCGATAAAATGTATGTAATAGTTGTAACCACTCGGAGAAGTAATCGGTGCAGGACCCCACAAATCAGTATGAATTAAATCCAAAACAGATTTTGACCTTTTATTAGATGACTGAAAAGGTAATGCATGACTCTTTCCCAGTGGACATGATGAACACACATCAGCAATAGAACTCACAGGAATATGAAGTTTATGATGCATAACCTGTTGGAGAACCTTTTGAGCTGGGTGACCAAGTCTGGAATGCCATAGTGAAGACACACCTTTATTAGACACAAACAGTGCAGCATGAGATGTAGACTGTGCAGGTGAACCAGAAATGCGATAGAGACCATTTTGCAGAGTTCCGTGAAGAAGAATCTCATTGGTTTGGATATCCTTCACGAAACAAACATGCGGATGAAATTCAATCAAGACATTGTTGTCTCTAGTTAGCTGAGAGACACTTAACAGATTCTTCTTAATACTCGGGACACACATAGTATTGTGAAAAGATAACTTAGAGCCAGATGATGGAATGCAAGCCGAGCCAATACTATCAATTTTAAGTAACTGACCATTACCCACCATTAGAGATTGTGTACCTGAGTAAGTTGAAGAATTCACCATTTGAGTAGAGTCACCAGTGACATGAGAAGTAGCACCACTGTCCATGTACCATGAACCATCTTGACTAGTATCAGAGGTAGTCAGAAATGAGACTGGTGAATTTGATATTGGACTAGAGGATTTCATTTGTTGCTGTTGAGAAGCCCCAGATTGGGTTCCCATATATTTCATGTCTCGGTTTATTATAATAACAAACAAGAATTTGAATGACCAAACTTGCCACAAATTTGACAAGTAGGTTTACTATTTCATTGTTTGATGATTTGAATCCTCCTCGCCTCGAAAACCACCGTTACGACCACCATTACGACCTCTAAAGCCACTTGTTTTCCTCTATTTCCTCCACCATTAGTATTCCAATTCTCGCTTGGAACCATTTCCTTTTATCTCTGCAGCATTCACAGAATGTGAATCTTGTATCACCAAGGAATTAATGCCCTGAGCAATGTTATACTGATCCAAAGTCTCCTCAAAACCTATGAGAGTAGAATATAATTCTTGCCACTGTAAATCAGATTTGCCTTGTAAAAATGTCGTAATTGGCAAATATTCACGATCTAACCCCACAATACACTTGAGACCAAGTCATCTATACTCATCGTTGATCCAGCAATTGCCAAATTGTCAGAAATTCCCTTCATCTTTGACAAGTACTCACTCATCTTCATATTTCCTTTCCGAGTTGTATGTAAAGCTTTCTTCAATGCCTGAATATGCACTCGGTTGTTGGAACCTGAAAGCTTCAATAGCCTTCCATAACTCGTTGGTTGTTTTCTTGGGTGTATTCCCTATTATTTGCATAGCTATTTTCGGGGTCATTGAATTTATTAACCAACCCAACAGAACCTATCTCGACTAAACCACATCTTGTATTCGGGTTAGCCGATCCATCACTAGAACCATTTTCGGTGATGAAAGATTCCCAAATAGGTATCCATCTAACTCAAAACCTTGTATAATTTCAGTACAACAATTGATTTCCACAAGAAAATTTGACCCATCAAGTTTCACCGTCACAAATTGACTCAACGAATTTCCAAACGGAGAAAAATTAGTTCCAGAGTTCAAACCTGAACCTCCACCTGAAATCGACACCGACGAAGACGAACCAGATGCCATACTTCCAGATCCACACCACCAGCCTCACAAGACTTCGCTTGTCTCTTCACAAACTGTGTAGATCTACAGTTTTGTACTCCAGATCTGGTATCTTGAAACCAGAAATTTCAAGAAACTCCAGCAGATCCAGAACTGAACTTTGACATTCGTCTTCAAAGTCACCAGATCTGGTGAGATCTAGCCTTTCTTACTCTAGATCTAGCGATTCCTCTTCTCGATCTCGTCTTTTGGATCTTGAACAGACCTCCAGATGAGATTTTAGAGAACCTTGACTTGCTTCTTCCACCACCGAACCAGGCTTCATCCACCCGGACGTTCTCACGTTGATCAAACCACTTTCGGCGTTAGCCTCAGAGGGCTCTGATACCATGTAGAAGATCAAGAAAATCTTGATCTCCCATTAGGGTTTCCAAAACAGAAACTCAGCAAAATCGCCGATGCTCCTGTGATGTTATTTATATGAATCAAAGAATACATCCACACCGTCCATCTGTGATGTTTACAACAGTCAGATTAATACAACAACTCAACACACACTTACAACTCAAAACAACATACACCACAGAGTTATCCTCGAGATACACATACACCACTTTTAATGATTTACTCTAACACATTCAAAGAAGTCGCTTACCTAAATTTGAAATATTCGAAGAAATTGCTTCTAACATAATGTGTGGCATGTCCCTTTTGACGAGCTCAATCACACGCTCAATCAAAAACTTCCCGGGTTGATTCTTGTTAGGCCCATTTGTTGAATTGTGGAGAGATAATAAGAACCTAAAATCAATATACTACAGAGAAATATAAGAAAGAACTCTTATATATGATTGAGCTTATAAGCTTCAAATCCAATGACAATTATAGTAAACCGTGGGGATTGAAGCTCGACGGAGTTGGACTTGAAACGAACGATAAGAGTTGGAGAAGATTTTTGAGTTGAAGATAGAGTTGTCGAATAGGATGGGAGGGTAAATTCGTGAAGTCATTGATGAGGCCCATGGGAAGGCAAAAAAAAAAAAAAAAAAAAAATTGGGGCAAAACTGTGAGTTCGATTCATCAACCGATGGGCTTAAATTTTTTGAGGGCCGCTAAGGGCACCCCACCATTTAATGAGGGCACCCAGTTAATGTGGGCACAAATCGATTTACAGGGCACCCAAAAATTAAACCCAAAATACCGAAAATGCCCCTCGTGCAAAAACCCTCTCACCCACCCTCGTGCAAACCCCCGGGCACCCCACCACACCCACCACCACCACCACCCTCGTTCACCGAATTCCCTGGTGGAAAAATTCATTTGTTTTGAACCGACCGGTGAGAGGAAACCTCGAAATCGTGTTCTCCGTCCTCGCCGTGTGTTTCTCCTTCGTTGTTCTAGGTTTTCGCATTTTGTAGGGTCCGGTGTGAGCCGATTTCGTCTCCAAATTAGGGCTCGGTTGAAGATCGACGAATAAGTTACATTTGGTAGAGTAGATGTAATGTGTGTGTGGCGGTTTTTAAAATGTAAAAAAATTGAGAAATCGTGATTCTCGGCCACACAGCGAGAGACGAGTTTCGCTGCGTATTGGTTGTCCACTTCCGATAGGGTCTCAGTAGGCTCGGTCGTCATAGGACGAGAGTCAGGCGAATTGAAATGGTCAATCCATCTCGGTGGTGTACAACCGAGAAATTGAAATAGGACTCGGTTATACAAGAACGATATATTGGTATACTTGTCGGTCATTGGTGGCCCGAAAATATGGGTTGTTTCACGAACTCGCTTTGACCGCGATATCGGGAATGGATGAATTTGAACATTACGATTTCAAAAAATCTCCGTAGTCGTCAAACTAACAATGCAAGATTGAAAATCCAGCACGACAATTTGCACCGAACCTTAATTAATTATAAATCTCCGTAACATTCAAACTGACTCTAAAAAGAGTCCATCCATAAGTAAACAACAATTAAAACACAACACAACATTTGCATATACATAGAACATTCGGACGAATTGGCAAAATTTCTAAATGTTTAGCCGTCTAGGTACAAGCTTTAACCTACGGTGTATCTAAATCTACAATGGTATGGTGGCTTCATGATCAGCGATTTGCAATGGGCGCGATGTCTCGAAAAACGAATCCATCTCGCCAACCTTTGGCGCAGATCCTCAACGTACCGATCCCACGATGGATATAAGGATGGGCGGTGCATTCACACGCAATCGCACTGTTAAAGTGAACAGTAGAACATAGAAGATATTGTCACAAACCCGATTAAGGGGAAACAAACCAATTCACAAAAATCATAGAACTTACCCTAACCCAATGGATATTCCTTTCATTCGCCATTGCAATGATAAGTCTGTTGTGCAATGACGACGTTGGAGTGCTACGTAGAGGTAGGAATGTGGAGGCACTCCCATGCGAGAGGTTGACGAGAATGACATTGAACGCGGTGGATACTAACAATCCCATGTCTGGAAGTGTCAACCATTCTTTGAAAGATGCCCCCTCTTGCTTCTCTGGGCAATGCACCGCATTCTTGACAGGCTCGAAACTCGAGCCAAGCACTTCCCGCCATAGGTATTCATACCCGATAATCTCATCGTACATCCGTCTACGCACAATCCTCCACCCGTCTACGTCGGCAAGTCCAAGCCCAGAGGCTATACACCTATATCCACAATTCCCATCGGAAACCACATCGATAATGGCATCAACATGTGGCAACCAATCCGGTTCTAAGCAATGACTATAAGCCATGTTAGATCCACTTTGCGTGCGTCGACTGGCACGACGCATTTGTGGAACCTTGCATTTCTTCGCCTGAAGCTTTTGTGGAGTGGGAGGACTCAAATCCGATTGGAGATTGGGGTGCTCTCCGACATCGGGGTGCCTCCGGTTGGAGACCCCGGTGTCCTCACACCCGCATCCTCAACTTCTTGCTCGCACTCCACAAAAGACGAATGTGGACTAATCTCCCGAGCTGCTCACTTTCGATCCCTCCCCCGCATCCTCAACTTCCTCCTCCCCTTATCCAATCTTCTGCGGTGTCGTGATTGTGCCTCCCACAAATCACGGTGACATACCATAAGGAGTCAAGCATTCTCCTTGACGTTAATTTGGAAAGGGCATCCACATTTCTTCGTACTAGTGTGAGTCCTCGCCTTTTCATCATTCCTTGATTTCTTTAAAATTTTTGCCGCTTTTCCCTTCCCAACTCTCTCGAGCCGGTGCCCCCTATATGTCCTGCACTGTCACATGCAATTTTCACCCTTCCCCTTCGCTTAATGCCCCGCATCCGAGCGCTTCGTTACTAACACAACCGGTTCTCGCCACCAATCGTTGAAGCCATGAAATTGCCGCTTCTCGAGAGGGGAATGGCTTAGAAGGTGTAAAAGTGTCCTTGTAGTCCGGAAAATTACAAGATAACGGCATTACCGCAATACAAACAAAGTGTAACATTATAATCAACCAAAATGTACAAAGACAATCACAAAAAAACCCAAAAAAATAGGTTTCTCATTGTACACTGTGTCCGAAACTTTCTTCGAGTCTTGCTTACGTACGACCGATAGTTACTCATTACGCTCGGTCGTTCTGCATCGTGACCTATTTGAATTCTCTAGGTCTCTATGACCGAGACGTTACAATACATCTCGGTCTGCGAGGCCGAAACGATCACGCACCAGGCACGAAAACTTCGGATAACCGCAAAAAAAACACAAAAAATTTGCAAAATTACCTCAAGGACGACCTCCTCTAAAGATCAAGCATTACGATCCTCCATTATACGGTTGAAGCAACTTCGGATTTGAAGAAATTACCAAACCCTACGTTGACAAACAAATCATCATTTTCACTGTTATACGCAACTAAACAGTTCAAAAAACCCGAAAATGGTTGTCAAACATTGTTACCTTTGTCGGACGAGCAAGAATCGATCACTCTTCGCCAAACGCAATGTGGTCGCGTGGCTTTGTGGTCGACGCTTGCTATTGGCGGGTGCCCTAACTCCTTGTCGAAATGGTTTGTGGGGTTTGAACCATTATATATATACAGGGGCAAAATGGTCTTTTCCATTTTTCTTTGGAATTTTTACAAATAAGTTGGGTGCCCTCATTAAATGGTGGGGTGCCCTTAGCGGCCCTCTTCTTTTTTGATGAAACACCCATATGGTTGATTCATTTTTGTATATTATGTTTGGGCTTAATTTCTAGAATGATTTGAACTCTTCCAATTAATTGGGCAGTGGTGGAAACTAAATGAACATATTTAATAAATTCGAGAAATGATATCGATGTTTTTGTTTTTTGTTTTTTGTTTTTTTTGAGATTTTTCTTCGTAACTTCCCTCAGCCTCATTTTTTTTTCTAAGAAACAAAAAGAAACCTATTTTCTTAAAAAAAAAAAACTATAGGTTCTCCGATAAAGCGACATCCTTTTCTTCATTAATATGGTCCATTTAATAACAATATGCAACAACATTTTAAACGAGGTTAATTAAAAAAATCAATATAACCCCTTCGGCTTCTTTGTTGTCCTTGGATATACTTTGCAATCCGCGTAACACATCTCAATGCAAGATTCAAAGAACTTTAACAACTGTGTGGATACCTATAACATTAATTTAGCAAAAGCACGTCATCCAATCATGTGACTATGTCGAGTACTCGCTCACTCCTATAAATACCTTGACACCACTCTAGTTTTCTCAGTGTTCATTTCCATCTAGAAACTTAGTAGTAATGTCTGTTGAAGCTTCAATTCTTTCTTTCTCTCCCAGACCTCTCGACCACACAAAACCAGTTGATCACACTGTGCGCAGATCCGCTAATTATCATCCAAGCATATGGGGTGACTACTTCGTAGAGTACACCTCCAATGTTGAAGTGAGCACATTATGCACGCATGCCTCTTTTTTATTTTATATAATTTTCTTAAAATTGTGGGGTCGATTGATTGCTAATATAATTATTATTTTTTGATAAAAAAAAGAAACCACAGCATGCCCATATTGAGATTCAAACTTCCGACCTCTTACTCAAATAACCCCATAGGCCATAGAGAACCAATGAGCCATCACTAGTTGACTTTTTTTTTAACGACCCGTCTCTTGAAGTGGGGTAAGTATCTATACAGATTAGGAACGACATGTTTTTCCCTTAGTACACTGATAGAGGTTTTTATCGACTTTATTTATGAAATATACCTATTCTCGCTTTTGTAAATTACTAAAAATGTTTGTATGTGTAACGCTATTAAACAATAAAGTCTCGTTGCTATAAAAAAATATAATTTTTTTTTTAACTTCAGACATTCGTCATGAGTTGACTTATATATAGATTTTTTTTTTTTTTTAAAAGAAAGCAAATAAGTAAATGAAGGGTCTAATAGTTCCATGCATGTACTGGTTAGGTATAACTTGACAAGCTTTTTTTGGTGACTATCCTCCGTGTGTGGGGTGAGGGAAACTTCCTGGAGACGATGCGTGAGTGCCGCGAATGCTATAGCTTCCGTTTCTCCTAACCTCCGCCGAAAATCATAATGCCAAGAGTGATCCCACTCGCTCCCCCCGACGAAAGAGGCCACCTCTGCCACACTTGCTTCAGGATTTCGCGAGAGAGAAAATAAACCCAGAAAGTCCTCAGCAAAAGATCGCGTCCCGATATTTATGAAAAATGTTTCTCTAGCTATATTGATTACTTGTTTTTACACTTTGCAAATTAACCTTGTACGTCAAGTCTCACCAAGACATGCAATTACAAATTTCTTATGATCCTTAATTAGTTTATATAACTTTTTTGGTAGGTCATTTATGACAGCAAACAAGAAGTTGAAAAACTAGAAGCAAAAGTGAAAGAACTACTGAAAGCAACTAAAAATGATCCCTTAGAACAGGTGAATTTGATCAATGCGCTCCAACGGCTTGGCGTCGGATACCGCTTCACCATAGAAATTGAAGAGGCATTGAAAGAAATCCATGACTCCACCCCTGATTTTATCAACAATGACCATGACCTTTATGCCACTGCCCTTTATTTTCGATTGCTCAGACAACAAGGATATAAGGTTTCATGCGGTAATTAATAATAAAACTTCACTTCACTTCTCAATTTGGTTTCTCCATAATTAATCATGCTTTGATGTTCAATATTGGCTTTGAAACAGATGTTTTCTACAAGTTCAAGGACAATGACAATGGAGATTTCAAGTCAGATTTGCGCGACGACGTGAAGGGAATGTTAAGCTTGTATGAAGCTTGTCATTTGAAGGTTCATGGAGAAGACATCCTTGAAGAAGCTCTCAATTTCACAACTACTCACCTTAAATCTGCACTAATGACCAATTTGGGAAGCTCTAATCTTGGAAACCAAGTGCAATATGCCTTAGAACAGCCCCTCCACAAGGGAATGCCAAGGCTAGAAGCAAGGAACTACATCTCCTTGTATCAAGAAGAATGCAAGTGGAGTAATGTCCTGAAAAAGCTTGCAGTGCTGGATTTTAATTTAGTCCAATCTTTCCATAAGAAAGAGCTCAGTGATGTTTCAAAGTATAATCTCCTGAACCAACTTTAATTTTGAGTTACTTAGCTCTTTATTATTTATTTGATATCGGGGCGAAGCCAAAGGGGTGCCCTTATATAATTGTCGTTTCCCTGTTCCTCCGCCCCCTTGTTGCCAACACCCCTCTATAGAGCTCTAATATAATTGTTTTTATCCCGCCCTTGCAATTTTTTAGCTAAAATTTCTCTTTCATTTGATTTTCTGGCTCCTCTACGATTTCACATTTCCCATGTTTTAACTTTTCTAGGTGGTGGAAGGATTTGGACTTTGCCTCAAAGCTACCCTTTGCAAGAGATAGACTGGTTGAGTGCTATTTTTGGACAGTAGGGGCTTATTTTGAGCCTTCATACTCTTTGGCAAGAATGTTCATGACCAAAGTGATAGCCCTTACTTCAACAATCGACGATATTTACGATGTCTATGGCACACTCGCAGAGCTCGAACTCTTCACTGATGCGATCGAAAAGTATGTTTATATTATGCACTTATGGAAACTCAATCCTCTCATAATTTGTTGTGTTTGATTTTCCATATATACACGTATGTAGGTGGGATGCTTCTGCAATGACAAAGTTGCCAGAATACATGAAAGTATGTTACAAGGCCTTGTTGGATGTGTATGAAGAAACTGAGGAGGTTTTGAGGAAGGAAGGCCGGTCTTATCATGTTTACTACGCAAAACAAGCGGTATCAATCCGACGTTCTTCTTTTTTTTTTTTTTTTTTTTTTTTTTTTTTATCTAAATCTTTGCTTACAATTATAGCTCTTGTATATGTAGCTGATTTTAATGAATGAATGTCAAAATGAACAAAAGGTTTTATGTTATATTAAATGCAATTGTTTTTATCCAAAAAAAATGCAATTGTTGATCCCTTGCTCGGCAATTTTTGCTTCTTTTTGGTTTCCTTTTAACGGTCGGTCATCTCTGTAATCCTGCTCACTTGATTTTCTGGTTCTGCAATTTTATAAAACCAGATGAAGGAACTAGTTCGAGCCTATTTTGTGGAGGCAAAATGGTACAATGAAGGATATGTACCTAAAATGGAGGAGTACATGCGCGTTGCTCTGGTCACTAGTGCTTACTATATGCTAACTGCAACTTCTTTTGTTGGCATGGGAAAGATTGTGTCAAAAGAGGCTTTTGATTGGGTGAATAATTCCAAACTGGTCAAGGCTTCATGTATAATTGCGAGAATCATGGATGATTTGGTGTCACACGAGGTACACATTTAAATAGTGCTATTATATGTAAGGTACATAGCTTATTGTTCTATAGTCGCATCTTATAGAAAAACAAAACGTTACGTTTTCATGGACATCACTTGGGGACAAGTCATTTGTGAGGGGAAGCCCACTTGAGCAACTTTTGCTAGTTTGATTTGCAATAAAAATTGGGAGTTGTGTATATTTTGAACAAATATATTCTTTAAATAGAATTAACTTAATTAAAATTACTCATCAATAGAAAAAGTCTTAATTAAAATTATTGTTATAGTCAATCGTAATATAGTTTAATAATTTATTGTATGTAACTTTTGGAAAAACATATATAATTCACAACCAAATATACTAGTATCATCTTCCCACCCTTGGAAGTGTACTTTTCATAAAGTCAACTAGGGTGAACAAGAATTTTGGATCCAATTCACTCCAAATATGCCATCAATCCAATCCAGTCCAATTTACTTAATGCGGACTAGACTGGATCAAGCTATGCGAACTTACATTTTTCTACTTATGTACAACAAACATGTCAATCTAATATGCTTAATACTACCTAGTTTTGTAAAGAAACATCCATTAAACACACATTAATTAATGCGAGTATGTTAATTTTTGAAGCTTGAGCAAAAGAGGGGACATGTAGCTTCTGCTCTTGAATGCTACATGAAGCAATATGGAGTATCAGAGCAAGCAGTGCATGATGAGTTTGACAAAATGCTGGATTCGGCATGGAAGGATTTAAATGAAGGTTGCCTGAGCACCACCACCACCACCACCACCACCAATAACAACAGCGGTACAGTAATTCCGATGGCTTTACGTATTCGAGCTGTTAATCTTGCGCGAATGATCTATGTCATATACAAGCATGAAGATGCATACACTCATTCCTCTCGAAAGCTCAAGGAATGTATAGCCGTGTTGTTCATAAAACCCCTACTACATCACTGATCATATATCATCTTGTAAGAACATTTATAGTCAAATGACTTCATGTCCTTAATTTGTTAAACATCATTAATTATCATAAGGGATAGGAAGTGTCACTAAAGTGTAGAGTTATGTAATGTATAGGAACCGTAATGTATTGTATCATATCTTTGGTGTATCTTTTTGTATCATATATCTTTGGTGTATATTGTATCATAGGTACATGCTAGTTTAGATCAGTTGGTTATGACAAGGGTGTGTAATGTACACCTTCTTTGTATATATATAAGTCATGTACTCGTATTTTTGTGTGTAATGAATAACGAGATGAATATGATTCATGTTTTCTTCTTCGTTTGATTCATGAATCTGTTACATTGATGATCAATTGATCATCGATCTTTGATCTCTTTGGTTTGGTGTGTTAATTGTGCATGGTATCGAGAGAAGGTTTTTCATGTTCTTGATCTGTGTTGAGTTTGATTACTTGAGTGTCGATCATGGCATCCAGTCATGGTTCTTCGAGTACTTCGATTGAAATGTAGCAGGAAGAGCTCTCGATCTTGGCGATCTTAGTGTAGAGAGTCCTTATTTTCTTCAAGGATCTGATCATCCTGGTATGGTACTTGTTTCTAATACTCTCATTTGGTTTGAATTATCTTTCTTGGAGTAGAGCTATGTTGATTGCTTTAGGTGCGAAAACAAAGATTGGTTTCATTGATGGAAGATGTATGAAGCCAGATTCAACTGATTCCAATTTGGATCGGTGGATCAAAGTGGATTATATGGTAACTTCTTGGATCTTGAATTCTATTTCAAAAGATATTGTTGAGGCATTTCTTTATACAACTTCATCTTTTGATCTATGGAATGAGTTGAAAGAAAGGTTTGGAGAATGTAATGGACCTCTCTTATATCAACTAAAACGAGATATTTCTTCTATAAGTCAAGGAGATCTCTCTGTTTCACAGTATTACACAAAGCTTAAGAAGTTGTGGGATGAACTGAGTTGTTTGGTACCTTTACCTGTTTGTGAGTGTGGAGCTTCAAAGAACAATGGTCATTCGGATTCTAATGATAGATTGATGCAATTTTTGATGGGATTAGGTGATATGTATGATCATATTCGTAATCAAATCTTGGTGATGGATCCTTTACCAAATATAAACAAAGCTTATTCTATGATTCTTAGAGTTGAAAAGCAAAAGGAGGTTCATGTTAGTTATTCACCTGTAATGGATACAAACCATGATGATGAGAACTAACAAGATGAATTCAGCCCATCTGGTTCAACTAGTGGTCCTAGATTTCTTGGTAAAGGAAATCACAAGAAATTTGTTAATAAAGATGAAGCTGTTCGTGATCATTGTAAGACAAAGAGGCACACAAAAGAGACTTGTTTCAAGCTTCATGGAATTCAGATTGGTATAAGAAAGAGCTTGACAAGAAGCGAGATGAATAATAGTTCAAAATCTTTTGTGAATCGATGGAATCACATCTGGATATACAAGATGCGGGAACTTTTCGGTTTGAAGACTTTCAAACTAATATTGCAAACAATGATACTGACAAGGCATTGAGAACTTCATGAAAGGAAAGACTCTTTCAACCGAAAGTGTTTTTCGCTCATGTAAATTCAAATTGTTTCGATTTTACGGGTAGTTCACACAAAAAGCTTTCTAGCTTACCTTTTTCATTTAGTTCAGATGCTTGGATTGTGGACAGTGGAGCAACAAATCATATGTGTATAACTATGATTTGCTTGCTAACATCACTGTTTTGGCTAAACCTGTTATGGTTTGTTTGCCTGATGGACATACTAAAGAAGTTAATTACATAGGAGATGTGCAACTGAGTTCAGACATAGTTCTATCTTCCTGCTTACATATAAACTCATTCAAGTATAATCTTTTATCAGTTAGCAAGCTACTTTCCTCTACTAAACTGACAGTTGAGTTTTATCCATCATTTTGTGCTATACAAAACATTGAGCATTCTCAAGTTCTATCTGTGGGAAGGATGATTGGAGGTCTCTACATACTGGATTCCAGTTCTTTTAATAAAGATGTCATTGATTCATTTGTGTCTCATACAGAATTATCATTAGCTTGCTATAATAATGCTACTGATAATTTTTCTTGACATTGTCGTTTGGGGCACCCTTCTGTTAATGTAACAAAACAGCTTGATTTGTTACTTAATAGTTCTTCAAATAGAGGACACAATGTACCTTGTGATGTTTGTCAAATGTCCAAACAACGCAGAATGGTTTTTCCATTGAGTTCTATACAAACATCTTGTCCTTTTCAATTGTTACATATGGATGTTTGGGGACCATATAAGCAATCTTCTATTCAAGGAGCTCATTTTTTCCTGACAATTGTGGATGATTATAGTCGATTTACATGGACATTTTTGATGAAATATAAGTCCTTGATAGACACTCTAATCAAGCAATTTCTAGCTTTTGTTCACAATCATTTCAAAGCCCCTGTTCAAACCATTAGAACTGATAATGGTACTGAATTTTGTAATAAAGATTGTCAAGCTTTGTTCTCTGGTTTGGGGATCATACATCAGAGATCAACACCTTATACTCCTCAAACAAAATGGTGTGGTTGAAAGAAAGCATCGCCATTTGTTACAAGTTACAAGAGCTCTCATTTTTCAATCTGGTTTGTCCAAAAAGTTTTGGGGTGATGCGGTTCTTATCGCTACTTATCTCATTAATCATTTGCGCTTCTCGATTCTTTGCAATGGAAATCTCCTTACCATCTCTTATTTGGAAGGTTACCAAATTATCTCTCCTTAAAGACATTTGGATGTTTATGCTTTGCTACTAATGTTTCACCAAATAAAACCAAGTTAGATACACGAGCAATTAAATGTATCTTTCTTGGTTATTCTCTTGGACAAAAAGCTTATAGGTTATACAATATGGCAACACATACCTGTTTTGTTTCAAGGGATGTGATTTTCTTTGAAAATCAGTTTCCATTTCATAGTGTTACTTCAAGTTCAGAGTGTCCATTACCTATTCCTTGTAATGACTCATCTGATTCCTTGAGAGATGTTCCTGCTACTACTGTTGTACCTTATTCAAGTAATGTACCTTCTTCTGCTGCTATGCCTCATTCTAGGGAGCTCCCTGTTGAAGTTTTTCATCCTCATGAAGCATCTTCGATATTCATGTGCTGTCTCCTCTATGCTCTGTTGATGATACATTAGTGCCTCCTACCGATGTTGTCCTCGCTTCTATCTAGAGTTGTTCCTCACAAGAGTCATCGTCTTTGTTCACAAGCCTCTTTGGATGAATGATTTTGTTTTGAACAATGTCCATACATCTCTTTCACTCTTTGCGAGAATTTACTCTTCTTGGTACACCTCCTACATTTCCTTTTGTTCACTCTTCTCACATTACTTTCGCGATTATAAGAGTTTTTTTTGGTCTTTGTTTCAAGCATTAAAGAGCCTACTTGTTATGCTCAAGCTCAACATGATCCTGTTTGGATCGAAGCAATGAATAAGGAGTTACAAGCTTTGGAGGAAAATGGTACTTGGAGTCTCACTGATCTACCACCTGATAAAAAGGCCATTGGTTCTAAGTGGGTTTACAAGGTTAAACTAAATCCTGATGGATCATTGGATAGATGTAAAGCTCGGTTGGTTGCAAAGGGTTTTCATCAAATTGAATGTGTTGATTACATTGATTCTTTCTCTCCTGTTGCCAAAAATGTCACAGTTAGAATTGTTTTATCCTTGGCAGCTGCTCGAGATTGGCCTTTACATCAATTGGATGTTAATAATGCCTTCTTACATGGTTATCTTGATGAAGATGTTTATATGAAACCTCCTGATGGTTACAATTTGGCTTCTCCTACTCAAGTTTGCAAACTTCAAGCCGATCCTTATATGGTTTAAAGCAAGCCTCAAGACAATGGAACCATGAGTTTACTTCTAAACTTCAGTCTTTTGGTTTCATTCAATCTGTCCATGATCCTTGTTTGTTTACTTACAACATTGATGGTCAGTTTTTGGTATTGTTAGTATATGTTGATGATGTTCTTATTACTGGTACATCTCTTGAGTTGATTAAAAATGTCAAGGACTTCCTGCACAACTTGTTCACCATTAAAGATCTTGGCCAAGCAAGCTACTTTTTGGGCTTAGAGTTGGTTCGATCTTCATCAGGACTCTATGTTCATCAACGCAAGTATGTTCTTGATTTACTTACTGATGCTGGTCTTACCATGGCTAAACCAGCAGCTACTCATCTTCCTCGTGACTGTAAATTTGATGATGTTGATTCACCTTTGTTACTTGAAGTGATCAAGTATAGGAGACTAATTGGTCGTCTTCTTTACTTGGGTTTCACTCGTCCCGACATTACTTATGCCACATGCCAGGTTAAGTCTAAGTCATCTGTTCAAGCTCCTACCGAACAACATTGTGCGGTGCTCTTCATGTTTTGAGGTATCTTAAGTGGTACTCCTTCTCGGGTTTGTTTTTCCTAGTTCGGTTGGATCTTCCAATTGTTGCCTCTTGTGATTCGATTGAATTTGCTTGTCCTCTTTCATGGAAATCTCTTACTGGTTATTATGTATTCATGGGCTCCTCTTTAATCTCATGGAAAACTAAGAAACAAGCTACTGTTTCTAAATCATCTGCTGAGGCTGAGTATATGAGTATGTCTTCCACAGTTTGTGAATTGTTATAATTACTTCGGAACAATTTATTTGTTTTTTGATAAGAAAGAAACCAACTTTAATTTGCCACTGCTGAGACTTAAACCTGTAAAATTCAGAACATTTATAGTCAAATGCTTTAATTTACACAAATATCCCCATATCAAACTAATGAGTTGCTCACTTGGTTTTTTTTTTTTCAAAACAAATTAGAAAGTCGATCAATGCTTATTTTCCGTCACAAAGATTAACTTAATTGGTTGAAAAGTCCATTGATTATTTTCTTAGTGTTTCATATCGAAATAAACAAATTGAATAACTCATGTAAAATGCGATCTTCAATCTATGAGTGAAGACCGGTGCAACATTCACAAAACCAAACAATATTTCACATCGTCCTTTGAAAATCATGACGAATATGAGCCAGGAAGCACCATGTGATAAGTTTATAACACAAGGACTAGAATAAACATCGTATCACATGCAAAATCCCAAGAAAAAAAAAAACTCTCTTTTGAATAAGAGAGAGATAGCACGTGAGAGCTACACAACCAAAAAAAAGGTGGAGTGGGTACAACATGAATAAATTGTACCTCATGTACCCAAAAAAAAAAAGAAAAAAAGAAAAAAAAATTAATTGTACCTCAGTGGAACTGTGGTATGTTGTTGGCATTTCTCTTTCAATCTTCCAATACGAGGTAATCTCATGAGCATTTTTGGTTTCCTTGACAATACCTTTGGCGGAGTCAAAAAATTAAGTGAAGAATGAAATTTTAACTAAAAAAATTCTAGTTTTCAAATAAATAAAAACTAAAAAAATTCTAGGGTGCTATAGGGCGTGCTCGGGGAGGAGGATAATAATGAATTTAACTGAATTGTTCTTCTCCTGTCCACATCTGTTTGATCCAATCCAATGCTAATGAAAATCAGTTTCCCTTAATATATATATATATATATATATATATATATATATATATATATATGTGGAAAGTTGAATTATAAATATATATACATATATATATGGAAAGTTGAAGTATAAATATTTTGTTAGCGTGAATGGCGAAGACATCCTCGACGATGCTGTATCTTTTGCTACCACATGCCTGACAAGATCAAAAGAAAATTTAAGTTCCCCAATATCCTATCTCCAAAGGCAAGTAGAACATGCTCTAGAACAACCACTACAGAGAGGAATGGCTAGGCTGGAGGCAAGGAATATTTACATATCTTTCTACCAAGATATGGAGGGGAATAACTCACACTTCGCAAAGTTGGATTTTAATCTAGTACAGTCATGTAATATTTCAAAGTATGTATTTCGAGATTCATAAAACTCAATACCTCAATATACATATAAAGGGAATTTAATAAATCTTGACATGATATCTAATCGAAAGTCATGGTGAGAGCAGCGAACTTTCCTCGCTCCATCGCTCGCGATGGGAAGATGGTACATACGGCCGCACTCTCCGATCGCTCGTTGTAGATCATCGATCGATTGTTCGTTCGATCGCCTCCAGGTTTCGATTGAATCGTCTCGGATAGGACAAAGTTTAGGTTTTTCTCGTTGCATCGCCGCTGGATTTCAAGGCTCTGTTGGCGCGATCTCGCGTGTCCGGTTGAGGTTTTGAATGATTCGTCGGTGCGATTGGAGGTTTCGATCCGTTTTTGTGTTGGATCCGTGAAGTGAAGATTGTTGTTCGTTAGTGGCTCGAAGCGACTCGCTCGCTCTCTCTCTACGACTCAAACGGTTCCCGGCGACGCCCAGCCGATTTCCGGTCAAGCTCACGGCGGAGTTGTTTGTTTCCGGCGAGGAGGCGCGGCGGCGCGCTCACCTTCTCCTACGCGTGTCGATCTCGGCGCATCTCGGTGGGTGAGTGAATCTGGAGGAGCTGTTCGGGGGTCGGCTCGAGCTCGCGATTTCAAGTTCTTAGGTTCTTGAAAGGGCTCAAAGAAGGGAGGGTGTAGATCGAGGGATTCGTGAGGAAATCGCACTGTGAGAAAGATCTCAACGAATTGGAGATTCAATTGGCTGAAGTAAGATGTGCCAACAATAAACAAATCGTCATCATGGTCAGCTCTTTCAATCTCTCTTTCAATCGATCGATCGATTTTATGTTTTTCCTTTGATTTGTCGTTTTGGTTGGATTGATCTTGGATTTACCTTCAATTTGCTGTGATTTGAATCTAGTTTGATGAATAACGTTGGATCCGTTGTTGTTGGTTGCGATTGTTGTTTCTGTCGTTGATTTGTTGATCTGTGAGTGGCTATGTCATGACCTCGGATTAGTGGCTACAATGGTTCGGGAGGCATGGACGGATGTCGTTCGAAAACGGAAACAAAAGGTGGGAGAAAAGAATGGGTGGGACAATGAAGGGAATGAAATTCGGTGGTACTTTATGGGAGAGAAAAAATAGTTCTCAGTGGATCTTTTGAAATCTGGGGCCATAAGAGTTACTGAATTTTCCTCTAAGCAATCCTACGTAGTATTGGTTGATTCAAGGGCTGTACAATGGATGGTTGGGGTAATTAATGGGATAGTAAAAGGAGCGGAAGAGTTATCCTCACCCAAGTTCTGGCATGAAGGGCTTGTTACGCTTTCCTTGCAAATTCTACACAACAACAGAAGGGCGGTCTTGAAGATCTTGAAGCTATCTGGAAGTGGGAGGCAAATGGTGTTAATTCCGGAAGGAGACAACAAACAAGCTTGGCGTAAATTTCTTGATGCTCTATAGGACAAACATGAAGGGCCGAACTTCAAGGGTATTTCGTCTGGACCTCAAGCTTCTACCACAGAAAATGGTGGTTTGGTTTGTGAACCACATCGAGGTACGGCGGCTGCCGAGGGAGGACACCCAATCCGTCCCCTCCAAAGAGGTAACAACGTCACGTCGTTTGATTGGGAACCAGCACTTGTGATCTTTCGTTCGTCGCGATATGATGCCTGGGAAGAAATTGAAGAACGACTAACTTTGGCCCTTAATCGTCCCACCAGTTTGAAATCTATAGGGGAAGATCGGGCCATATTGTTTTGCTCCTCGGAGGCGGAAAGGATGCAGATAATTCATCGGCTCGAATCAATCGGAGGAGACCTTGTGGCCTCGGCGACGCCGTGGAAACCAGAGCTACATTGGGAGGATCACAAGTGGGGAGGGGTAAATTGTTGGATCTCTATTGCAGGACTCCCACTTAGCCTTTGGAACACAGAGGCGCTGGCGATGATTGGAGACAGATTCGGTGGGCTATTGGAGGTTGACGAGCAGACGAGGAGGCGACAAAACTTTGAGTCGGCGATGATCAAAGTCAAAGGGAGACTCAAAGGCTTCTACCCCTCCGAGCTGACTATTCCATGCCCGAATGGCACTGCGAAATTGTTCATCTCTCGAACCTCTGAAGTTGTTCATTTGAAGGCTCTCGGAGTGGTGAATCCTTCGGATCAACAAAATTTGGGAGTCGGGCGGATGGATAGGCCAGCCGAGCTAGCTGCTGATGCTCCTACTCTGAGATGTCCACCGACTGTGGTGGATCTCACAGCTAGGAAAGATTTGCAGCTCGCACCAGCGATGATAACGGCCTCACTAGTTGGGCTAATGGAGAACACGACCCCTACGAGCCCAAATCTGCAGCCGGCGGAACTGTTGAGGCAACATCAGCCGCCTCCGGGACTAGGACAGGCGCCGGTTACGCTAACGGAGAGCACGGTCCCTGTGAGGCCATATACGCTGACGGTGGAGCCGATGAGGCAACATCTGCCGTCGTCGGGACTTAGACGGGGCCCACAGTCTCCGATGGCTATTCCGATTATGCCCGCCAGCAGCAGGGTGATCGAGAGACCATGGAGGGGTCGTGATGCCATGCGCTCACGGTGGCGATCAGGGACTGCCACATATGGGTGTACGACCTAGTACTAGGCATGATGATGGGAACACGTGCCCTCTCAATGCTCCACTTGCAGTCATTCAAACGGTTAGTCCATTAAAAAGCAAGAGGCATGCATTGATGGGAGAGGGAATGGGACATTTAATGCGGCTGACAAAGGGATTGAAGACCTTCACAATGTCAACATACAGCTGGCGATGATGATGCGTGTAGGTTCGCCTATCCGAGAAAACTGGCGAAGTGAAGACCTCTTAGAACATCCTTTACACACTAATCCAATGGGCCTAAATGCCACAAAAGCCCAGTTGGAGATGTCCAATATTGATGCGGGCCTATGGCATGTTTTTGATCGGGCGACAGTTGAAGATGTCAGGCCTATCCCATGGAGATTAATGTTTGAATCACAATTGAAAGTGATCAGTATGGGCTTGGAATCCCAAATTGAGGAGGGAGACTCGGTCATACAACCACAGACGAGTGTGATGGGTATGGGTCACACAAGAGACTTCGCAGTAGGAAGGATCAGGTCGACTACAGGGGTTGAGCAGACACACCAACGGGGGGACGGATGCAGTTTGTTTAATGAAAGTGGAGGAGAGGTTGGTATTGACGATTTTGGCATAGAAGCCAACGAGACTTTCCAAGGATTACAAGAGGAAGGACACGCACAATTGGACGCGGAGTCCCAGTCTGATGACTCGGGTGAATCTAGGGAGATAGAGGTGGGGGTGGACACGGACGAAATTATTGCGGAAACCCTCGAGGAACGGTTTTTGGAAGCCCAACTGGTGGATTCGACGCCGACGGAACCACTTACGGAGAATTTGATTGAAAATGAAGTGGAGGCAATCCAACACCTTACGCGGTCAAGGGCGGCCGTCGGATTACCTCCCCTAGGATCCACATATATTGAGGACGGGGGCTGTGAGGCGACACCAATAGGTTCATCCGAACTTGAGGTCCTATATAAGGGGGAAGGTCAAAGGAACATTGAGGAGGAGAGCTCTGGCGAGGCAGTGGTCCCAGCGGATTTTCTCTCTCAATATGGCATTGAGATCATGAGGCAACCCAGGGTTGCCACCCCAGAGGAGTCGAGTATTGCGCGCTTAGCGAGAGAACAACGCCGAATACAATCTAGCATAGACTATAACAAACCGGACAGGAGGGGAATTGGTGCGCCTAAATGAGGATTTTGACATGGAATGTTAGGGGTCTAGGGATGCAAATAAGAAAAGCGATTAAGGAGGAGGTTAAGAGGAGAACCCATATTTTTTGATCTTACAAGAAACGAAGAGAGAATCGTTTAGCCGTGGTGAGGTGTCGGTTTGTGTGGAGTGGGCGATTCAAGGAGTGGGTGGTAATGGATTCGTGGGAGCTAGCGGGGGCATTGTAATCATCGGGACACTAGGAGAGTTAAGGTGATCTCTAGTTTAGTAGGACTCTTCTCGGCCTCGGTCCATGTTGATGGCGGGAATGATTCCACGTGGTGGCCGACCAGGGGTATATGGGCCGACAACCAGTAGGGGTAAGCAGGAGTTTTGGGAGGAATTAGGGGCATTATTTGGATTGTGTGGACTAAGGTGGTGCATAGCCGAAGACTTTAATGTTATTCATTTTTTGACAGAAAAATCGAATAGCACAAGGTTGACATCTAGTATGCGGGAGTTCGATAATCTCATCAGGGAAATGGAACTTACAAATCTACCTTTGCTTAACGGAGAATTTACATGGTCTAATATTCGCGCAAACTCTATATGTGCAAGATTAGATCGGTTTCTCTTTCTAAGTGAATGGGGGGCACAGTTCCCGAATGGAAGACAATCCTTGGGAAATCGCTTAACTTCAGACCACTCTCCGGTGATTCTAGATACAGGTTTGATTCAGTGGGGCCCTGCGCCTTTCCGTTTCAAAAATGTATGGCTAGATCACAGCTCCTTCCAAACCCACATAGAAGGCTGGTGGCCTTGGGAGGTAAGACATGGAGGGCCGGGTTTCAAATTGATGAGGAAATTATGGAAAGTCCGCAAGGAACTGAAGACTTGGAACAAAGAGGTCTTTGGCTCGACTCGAACTAAGAAAGAGGTGCTAAATGCTCGAATTAAACAGCTAGATGATATAGAGGGTGGTCCTAATTGGAATGACATATTGTTGGCAGAGCGAAGGATGAATATGCGAATGTCTTACTTATTGAAACTCGACTGGCGAGCTAGAAATTGCGATTTAAGTGGGTAAAAGAGGGGGATGCGAACACAAAGTTCTTCCATCGCATTTTGGGAGCAAGGAAGTCTAAGAACGTTATCGACATGATACAACTTCAGGGCGGGGAGTTTACTGAGGAAAGCAGTAGAATCAAGCAAGAGATTGTAGACTACAACATACATTTATACACGGACGAAATGGATAGCATATGGGAGATCAATGGTATTAATTGGGGCGCCATCCCGGGAGAGGAGGCGAGTCATATGGAGAGATCATTCTCGGAAGACGATGTATGGGCGGCGATTACTTCCTGCGAAATGGATAAAGCACCGGGCCCCGATGGATTCACCTTCGCATTTATCAGACGATCTTGGGGAGTTATCAAAGGTGACATTATGAAATTCTTTGAAGATTTTCATAGTAACGGAGTGATTAGTCGAAACATGAATGAGACATTCATATGCTTGATTCCCAAAGGCTCCCAAGTTGGGAGGATCGAGGATTTTCGGCCTATCAGCCTGATTACATCTATGTACAAATTGTTGGCAAAGGTCCTCGCTCACCGTCTAAGGGCATTTATCAAACATACAATTGCGATGGAACAGACTGCATTTGTCCCTGATAGACAGATGATGGATTCAATTCTCATAGCCAGTGAAGTGGTTGAATATGCTAGGAAAAGGGGGCTACAAGGCTTTGTTCGAAAGCTGGATTTTGCTAAAGCTTATGACCGAGTGGATTTGGACCTTTTTGGATTATGTGCTTCAAAGGAAAGGCTTTGGCGAGCAATGGCGATTGTGGATGAAAGGATGTGTCTCATCGGCTCACTATTCGGTTCTCATTAATGGGCGACCTGAAGGCAGCTTTAAAGGACAAAGGGGTTTGAGACAAGGGGATCCATTATCTCCCTTCCTCTTCATCTTGGTGGCTGATGTCATGGGAAAAATTATGGACACTGCCAAGAACAATGAAATGGTAGAAGACTTTAAGGTAGGCAGAGAAGGGGTTCACGTCACACACCTGCAGTATGCCGATGATTCGTTGTTATTCGTCAAAAACTCAAAGGAGGAGGTTCACAAGGTGATGCAGCTCGTTCAGGCCTTCTGCAAGATCTCGGGTCTAAAACTAAATTTTTCCAAATGCGCTTTGTTGGGGATCAACGTGTCGGCCGATATCGTACTACAAAGCGGTGAGAGGGTGTCAATTGTCGAGTCGGGACTTGGCCCATGAAATACCTTGGTATGCCATTAGGAGGTTCCCACTGAGGCCGATTTTGGGAACCCGGTTCTCCGAAAAATCGTGCCCGGGTTGGATGGGTGGAAGCGAGGCTTCTTATCCAAAGGAGGTAGAGTCACATTAATCGCTTAAGTTCTCGACTCCATTCCGACATATTTCATGTCACTTTTTCGACTCTCGGTAGGTATTGCCAAGAGGGCCGAAAAGATGATGTGGGATTTACTATGGAAACGATGGGATGGCCAATCTTCGTGGCCGTTCGTGGCTTAGAACCAAGTAAAGCTCCTCGAGCAGTGGGGGTCTTGGAATTGGAAACCTCTTAATGCGCAATACAGCCCTTGCTTGTAAATGGCTCTGGCGTTTCCAGCAGGAGGCGGAGGCTCTTTGGGAGAATATTATAGGAAGTATCTATGGTAAGGAGGCTAATGGCTGGGATACGTCATTAAAATTTAGGCCCTCGTTCAGATCTCCATGGCACTTTATTGCTAGCTGCAGGCAGGATTTCATCAAAGGTGTGGAGTTCACGCTAGGGAATGACATGAAACTGCGATTTTGGCAGGATGCATGGAACGGGACGCGATCTATTGCTGAGGACTTTCCGGGTTTATTTTCTCTTTCGCGAAATCCCGAAGCAAGTGTGGCGGAGGTGGCCTCTTTCGTCGGGGGGAGCGAGTGAGATCACTCTTGGCATTACGATTTTCGGCGGAGGTTAGGAGAAACGGAAGCTATAGAATTCGCGGCACTCACGCATCGTCTCCAAGAAGTTTCCCTCACCCAACACACGGAGGATAAGCGTGGGTGGGGGTGGGACCCTTCACAGCTCTTCTCTGTTAAATCTTTTTTCTATGGTCTTTGTCTAGAAAATTCGTTGGCATCTTTTTCGATTTATAATCTAATATGGAAATCTGTTACTTCTATGAAGGTTAGGGTTTTTGCTTGGATGGCGTGGCTAGGAAAGATTAATACGACAGATGTGCTCCAAAGACGACTCCCTCATATCACCCTTTTGCCGTCAAGATGTTGTTTGCGTTTTTCTCATATGGAATCCATTGATCACCTTTTTTTGGCATGTTCATTTTCGTGTAGGTTATGGGAGGAGTTGTCGAGGGAGATAGACATCGAGTGGCAAAACCCCAATCTTTAAGAACATGGATGGAACAAGCGGCGGCTATTTCATGCGCAATAAAAGAATTTGTTGTTTAAAGCTCGACTTTTGGCACTCCTTTGGGCACTGTGGGGGGAGAGAAACCAACTAATTTTTAAAGAGATTGACAACACTTGGCAAGAGATATGAGAATCTACGAAGAGGAATGTAGGCTTGGCATTGCATGGACATAAAGAATTCGCAGGATGGTCATGACAACGGTGGCAAGGAAACCGGTCTGTTTTTTGTTGACGATTTTTGGATTGGTTTTTGCGGGCTTATGTTTGTTTTGTGGAGGCAAAAAGGTCGGGGGGTTGGGCATTACCTTGTTTGAAGTACCAACAATGTAGTGCGCCCGACCTTTTGTCCATTACGGTCGCCGCCTCTCTATGTACACACTCGTGGTGTCACAGTGAGCGTGTTTCTGGCCAATCATGAACCTCGGTCTGTGTGAGATTTGAAAATCTGATGTGGTCAAAGTGGGTGGTGTATGGTTTTTGATGGCGTGACGATTTGGAGGACCAAAAGGCAGTGGAGCGCGATCTTATGTCAAAAGTTACATGATGCTTTGGAAGAGGTTTTTATGCAACAGGGTTTTGATGATTGGGTCAGTATGTATGAAGTATGGATGCCTTGTGTGTGAACAAAGATGGTTGAGTGCGGTTGCATCTCGGGTTACGTAGGTGAACAATTGGTGGGCTCAGTCCGATGTTTTGCTCCTGGGGCTCTTTTATATAGTTTTGGTTGTTTTTGGTGTCTTGTAAGTCACCTTTTTTAGTAGCACTTGTACATTTTTACATTTTCATATATATATATATATATATATATACAAATACAAGGAGTATCGCCTCCTATTACTCAAAAAAAATAAATCTTGACATGATAAATTGCTTTGCTTTTTTGCGAATAATCTGCAGGTGGTGGAAACATATGGATGTCTCCTTGAAAAAGCTACCGTTTGCTAGAGATAGATTGGTGGAGTGCTATTTTTGGATTTTAGGAGTTTATTTTGAGCCTTGTTACTCCTGGGCAAGGGTATTTACGATCAAAGTGATGGCACTTGCTTCAATAATCGATGATATTTACGATGTCTACGGTACTATGGAAGAGCTACTACTCTTCACTTGTGCCTTTGAGAGGTTCAATTTTACACGTAAAATCTTTCTCCTTCTAATGTCATGGTCGCTCTACATACAAATGTCCTAATTAAGCTGCGAGTATTTCAGGTGGGATATCACTGCTATATATCGATCAACTACCCGAATGCATGAAAGTATGCTACCGCGAGGTGTTGGATGTTTATGATGAGATGGAGGAACTAATGAGGCATGAGCTGGGAACACCTACCAGTGATGGAAGATCATCATCCTGTCACATCCAATATGCCAAAGAAGGGGTATGTCTCACATCCATTATCAATTGTCATTGTAATCAGCAGTACTTTCTTAATAGTTCAATCATCAAAAACTATACTTCAATTAATTACTGCACTAGATAAAGTGCAATGCAAAATTTATATATTACTTTTCATAGCTTGAAATTTTGTTCTGTACCATGTATTGAACCAGATGAAACAATTTGATGGAGCCTACTTGGTTGAGGCAAAATGGTTGCACAAAGGTTGCACACCAAAAATGGAGTATATGCAAAATGCAACAATCAGTGCAGGTTGTTGTAAATTGGATGGCCCTTTAACCAAGCTTATGAATGATCACATTGTCAAGCATGACTCTCACATTGAATTGTAACATCAAGCATGACTTCTACATTGAATGTAACTTGTACACTCTACATAACTTGTATTCAACTCCAATGTATAATCACTTATCCATGTATTGTCATGTAACTTGTAATCCTCTCCAATGTACACCAACTCTTCCATGTATTGTCTATGTTGCTTGTGATGTGTTGTATGACTTGTGGTGTATGTATAACTTGTACACATTGTATAAGTACAATTATCATCATCACCAAATGACCTATATAAAGGGTGCCAACTCCATTGTAATTCACACACCAATGTATGAATGAAATCTCTACATTCTCATCTCTAGCTCTCTTCTCTCTTGTCTCCTCTTCTCTACTTGTAATAGTAGTTCTTAGTTTATGCCTTTTATACTTAAGTCTCTAGCAAGTTCAGCTTAAGTTCTAGTTGGCTTACAACTTAGTTTACAACACAGGTTACTACTTTTTCACAGCAACATCCTTTGTTGGCATGGGAAAATTGGTGCCGGAAGAGGCATTTGAGTGGGCGATGAGTGAGCCAAACTTCATTAGAGCATCTGCGGTAATTTGTAGGCTCATGGATGATTTGGTATCGCACAAGGTATGCATGTGTGTGTATATATTTAAACTTCGGCAAAATTGCTCTTCATTCTCTTCCAGGAAATAAGATTTTCCGTGTTGAGGACATTATAATTTATAGTATAGATATTTTTAAGCCTTTTATTCAATTAGAACGTCATAAGTTGAGCCAATACATATTTCTCGTTTTTTTTTTTTTTTTTTTTTTTTTTTTTGGAATGTTGGAAGTTTGAACCGGCGCATGTTGCTTCGGCCGTGGAGTGCTACATGAACCAGTATGGTGTATTAGAAGAAGGAGTCAAAGGCGAGCTTAATAAACAAGTGGAAGAAGCATGGAAGGATTTAAATTAACAAAGGGCTCATTAGGCCAACTGCCTTTCCAATTCCTATACTAATGAGAGTGGTCAATCTTTCTCTAATGATCTACGTCTTCCACAAGCATGAAGATGGGTACACCCATTTTTTTTGGATAATAGGAGGCGAGACTCCTTTTAATATATATATATATATATATACAAAACACCCATTCAAACAAGAGAACGAAACAACACATCGCGTCGTTGCTCATGCACCCTATTAAAACATAAATTCCATAGAAGTTGTCATTGTTGTTATTGTGTGTCACACCTTAAGCATCAATTTTTAGTGGAACATATTGTGTCACTAATGGTCAATTTAGTTATTTCCTTGTATAGCTTTGCCCAATATATCGCCACGTAGGCCCGAAGAATATATGTACAACTCACTGGATCTTTGAAGATCACAAAAATATTCCCGCGAGATCTCGTGTATCTACCTAAAATTGACAAGCATTTACAAGACAAGGAAATAGTGCCCATGCTCAGATTGCTTATTTCAAATGAGATGCAGAAAAAGGAAACTGGAGATTTAGACAATCAATTCTTTGTTAAACGATTAAAAGGAAAGAAAAATATGGGCAAGGTTTGTTGAAGGCAATGAAGGCCAAAACAAATGTATCTTAGGCCTTGTTTATAAATAGGAGTGTTATCACAAATGCAAAGCAACTTTTGAGAAATCAATTGTTCATTGCATTTAAAGTGAGATAAGAGAAAACATTCTCTTTAATTTATTTTTTTACACACATTAGGCTAAGGGGACTTAGCCGAAACACTGAGGGGATCTCGGACATGAAGGGGATTTGGGATCTCGTGTAAGTGCAAAGTGTAAAGGAGACTGATTAGTGTAATAAAACTTGGTGAGTGATCACTAGCTAGATGAGGGATCAATAGCTAGGTGAGGGATCACTAGTTAGGAGTTCTATATAAATCTGTAATCATATTTCTTAGTGCATTTACACCTGGGCATGACCCCTGAGACTTAGGACGGGAGGTTCGAGCTGCGGAAACAATTCTCGTATGTCATTTATTTACTACAAATTATTTTTCTTGCTATTTTTCATTTACGCCGAGACGAGCAACCAATATCTGTGCACCTATATATACAAGGCTACTGTGTGTGGCCATAGCAATATCTGTTGGACTGATTGTTTCAACATTTGTGCCAAGACAGGCTGCCTATATCTGTGCCCACAACACCTATATGTACAGAGCTGTTGTCTGTGCCCATAGCAAAATCTGTTGAACTGAGATATTCTGTTTTTACACACCCCATTCCCATCTCTTAACAAATGACCAGGCCACGAATATCCCGATTAATTAATTTGGGATTGAGGTTTTGTCGTCGTCGTTGTTATTTCAAATATCTGTTTTATGTTGTGTGTATGGCAGCAATGTGGAGCTCTTAAATTGGTTTCTTAAAATTGAATGATTTGTATTTGAAAATACTTTTCAGGGTATGAACATTATTTATGCTACCTTCTTAGACAATATGCAATAAAATATATCTAACATTTGGAATTTGAGGGACTGAAAATGTTGTGTTGGAATAACAAATTTCAATGTCTAAATCATCTTAAAAAACAAGATTTCCAAACAAACAATCATGAAAAGTGAAAACATAATAACGTCAAAATAGAATGAAATGAAAGACATGAATGTACCTGATGAGAATCTAATTAAGAGATCGACCAAGTTCAGCAACAAAGAGAGTTTTTAAGACTGAGAGAGATGATTGGGTTGAGGGTTTCAAGGGTTTGTTCACCTCAAGATGTGTATGTGACGCAGCGGGGATCTTCTAAACCAGTTGAACGAATCCACGAACAACTCGATCTAGGTCAGAACTTAAGCCAAAGTTCGAAAATTCTTTTATTCCAGCCAAAAACTGCGAATTACATCCAATAGGTCGCTTAAATAGCGAAACCCTAAAATTTGCCAAAAATAGTAAAAAGTCCAAAAAGCCCTAAACTGGAAACTAGACGAAAAATAGAAACAAATGCCGCAAACGGCAATAAAAACGGAAATTCTTAATGAAAGTTATAAGCTAAACAAAACTTTCCTAAAATAGCAAAATTGCCGTTTCGGAGGGCGAAACGATGGAATTTCGCCGAAAAACGTCATAATCACGGCATAGCCGTGACCTGTGACTCCACGCCTTTTCCAACCAACCCATGCCCCCGGAACGCCGAAACTCAAACGCCCGAACTTCACCGAAATTACCAAAATGTCATCATGTCATATCTTTCTATCATATTTTTCCAAGAATTTGCAAGCTAATTCTTGGACTTCATCATTCTCCCCAGGGTGGACAGAATTCGCCCTCGAATTGTCATCATCAGACGTATCCCCATAATAGGGAACAAAATACTTGACATTAAATACATCAGCCGTGCAAATGTGACTTGACAACTTCAATCTGTAAGCATTATGATTAATTTTCTCAAGAACCTCCACATGACCAATCTTCCGAACTGACAATTTGTTGTAATCACCCACAGAGAAACGGTCTTTAGTGAGAACTGCCCACACAAAGTCACCCACTTCAAACTCCACGTGACGCTTCTTCCGATCTCGCATATTGTTTGTACTTGTCGCCAGCCTTACGCAAGTTATCTTTGACAGATTGATGAATCTCTTGTGACCCACTAACAAAGTCTTCGCCTTGCCATGCCATGTAGTCTTACTTGGCACCGGTAGCAGATCAAGAGGACCTCGAGGTAGTCCGAATACACAAACCGGAAAGGACTAAACCCGATACTTCGATTAACAAAGCATGGTTGTGTGCAAATTCGGGTGCAACCGCCTCTTCTTGCATCTTCTTTCCGATACGTTTGCAATGCACCCGGACAACAAATATTTTCTCGACTTCTTGAGCTTTCTTCAAGTCCGCTTCAAGACGCTTACGGGCTTTGTATCTCTCTCGCGCTCTCTCTGTTCTTCGACGATGAGCTTCAATGTCTCGAACTTCCAACACGCATTTGTACATCACTTTGTACCATATAATCTTCAAATGATGGTGCCTCAAGTGTTCTGACAGTAATCTTGTTGATTGCTCTCTTGTCCACACACATCCGCCAGAGCCATCTTTCTTTGGTGTAAGGAGGGTGAGTGCACCGCACACGGACTCGAGACTTTCACGGATGAATCCCTTCGCCAATAGCTCTTCAACTGTCGCGCAACTCCTCATGCTCACCTGGGACTCATTCGGTAGTGTGGTCTATTAGGTAGTGACGCACTGGTTCAAGGTCAATCGATCTTGAATATCACGCAATGGTGGCGATCCTTCGGCATCTCATCGGGAAAACAAAGACAAAACTCCTTCACAATAGGAATTGCGGTTTCGGGAACATCAACATCTCTATCTACCTCATTTCCCATCAAGATGTAAACTACCTCGAATCTGTAATGCGTCTTCAAATCTTGCCAAAGACAAAGAAGTCGCTAGATTCTTTAGTAGGCTTAACTTCCAGGATCCTTGGCGGGTACTAGCACAATCTTTACTCCCTTGAACATAAGGGTGTATTTATTGGTTCGCCATCATGCACAACTCCCCTATCAAACCGCCAAGGACGTCCCAAAGAACAAGTGGCAAGCATCCATAGCCACAACATCACACCAGACCGAATCCTTGTAGTTAGCACAAATAGAAAAAGTCACTAAGGCGCGCTTCGACACCTTCACCTCACCACCCTTCTTCACCAAGCTAGCTTGTAGGGCCTAGGGTGTTGTCGGTTGCAAGGCCCAACTTCGAACCGCTTCAATCGAGACGATATTCTCGCAATCGCTCGCATCAATCATGAACCCGCACACCTTGCCTAAGATGGTACACTTGGACTGAAAAATGTTATTCTGCAGCCACTCATCATCAGCGACAGCTCTAGGAGTCATGCAAGAACGCCTCACAACCAAGGCAGTACCCACATCTCCAATCACGATCTCCTCTTCTGTGTTGTCAGAAGTATTAAAGGCTGGTTCTGCAGTGATGTTGACATCTTCTCCTTCGTCTTCCTCTTCGTTCTCAATAAAGAGAGCCTTCTTCCCTTTGCATTCGACTTCCTGTGACCAACTTCGCCACAATCGAAGCATTTAATCCCACTAGTACTAGATCCGTTGCTCGTGCGACTAGCGGGGTTAATTGCGACGGTATTACCTCCGTATTGGCCGTCCCAACACTAACATTCTTGGAAGCATTACTCACACCCCGATTATTTGTTGTTTCTCCACCAACAATGCTGTGGTGCGCTGAGATAAGAGAGCGGATCAAACATGTTGACGACATCTTGGATCTCGCACCCTCGATCCACCAATATACCGCGCCACTAATTGGTCGTTAGTCTCCTGCGGTTCGTTTCTAGCGACTAACTGATAAAACTCAGTAGTGTAATCATCTACTGACTTTGCCCCTTGTCACAGATTCTGCAACCTCTGATACATAAGGCGTTGGAAATTGTAAGGCAAAAATTCAATCCGTAAGTGCTTTTTCATTTTCTCCCACGAGGTGATCTTCGCATTTCCATTCCTATTCCGCATCAACTTCTGCTGTTGCCACCAAGCCGTGGCCCTGTTGCGGAATACTGTCGCAACCGATTGCACACGCTTACCTTCGGCACACCTTTGAATTCTAGGACTTCTTCAACTGACGCCAGCTAGTCCAAGAATTCTTCCGGTTGAAGGGTGCCATAGAATTCTGGGACCTCCGTCTTCATCCCAGACTCCCACCGCCTGCGATCATCCTCAACTGCACGCGGCCTGTAGCGCCTCCTCGGTGCCTCAACATACTCATCCTCCCCTTCAGTAGAAGAATCTCCTACTCGTTCATCACCAACAGGTTCCCTTCGAAGGTTACGGACACGATCCATATTCTGACCCAATAATTGATCGATTCTGGCAGTTAATTGTTCTACCACCGCGCCCATGCGTTGGTCAATTATTTGGCCAACTTGTCGATTCAGATTGTCACGGTCATACACCTCATCGATACGCTCTTTGGTTCCTCTTCGACGGCATGATTTCTCCAATCACGCCGAAACGAGTGCTCGATACCAACCGACGTGGGGATCTTCTAAACCAGTTGAATGAATCCACGAACAACTCGATCTAGGTCAGAACTTAAGCCAAAGTTTAAAAATTCTTTTATTCCAGCCAAAAAATTGCGAATTACATCCAATAGGTCGATTAAATAGCGAAACCCTAAAATTTTTCAAAAATAGTAAAAAGTCCAAAAAGCCCTAAAAGCCCTACACTGGAAACTAGACGAAAAATAGAAACAAATGCCGCAAACGGCAATAAAAATGGAAATTTCTAATGAAAGTTATAAGCTAAACAAAACTTTCCTAAAATAGCAAAATTGCCGTTTCGGAGGGCGAAATGATGGAATTTCGCCGAAAAACGTCGTAGTCAATCAACCCATGCCCCCGGAACGCCGAAACTCAAACGCCCGAACTTTACCGAATTACCAAAATGTCATCCTGTCATATCTTTCCATCATATCTTTCCAAGAATTTGCAAGCTAATTCTTGGACTTCATCAGTATGGCAAACGGCCCGATGTGAACGCAATGGATCTTGGTGTTTTGGGCGGTGATGCCATGTATTTTTTTTAATTAATTACTTTTTGTAAGAGTCATGCTATTTTGACTCCATTTACGCATGTAAAATTTGACACAATATCATCGGAGTCCCCTAGATATCGAGTTCCATGTACACGTCAATTCAAATACATCGATGCATCAACCAAGAGAATCAATCTAAGACGTGCCGACCAATCAATTGGGTGGCCCAATGATTTGATATGAGATTTGAAAGTAAATGATTATGGGTTTAAACCTTGGTGGTTGCGAAAATTGTTTCTTTCTTATAAAAAAAATCTAAGGCGCGACGAATTGGCATGTCCAAATAAAATCTAAATAACTTTTTTCTTTGTATCTTTTCCCGTCCTAATTAGTGTGGCGCCTCTTATCATACGACGCATTTTTTTCCAACTTATAAGATCAGAAACACAACTCAAGAAACTTCAAGAACATCATCTTCATTACTTGAATTGAACAACTTACAGAGTGTGATCACTCTCTATTTATAGAGAGTTACTTTACACTAGAACCCTTAGATTTACATCACTAACACTTAATCCTGACCTTCTATCTAGGGGTGGCAAAATGTGCCCGGTCCCGTTTGTCCGGTTTGTCTGGACCCGTTTTAAACGGGGACCGGCGATATTTTGTGAAAAACATACGGATTTGGACAATGTTTTTTGTCCGTTTAAAAATACGGACCGGGACTTGACAAAAATTCTTAAAAAAACTAAAAATTGCCGTTTATTGATTAATTTGAATGGCATATAGGTAATTTCACACTCTATAACCTAATTTTACATCTCACCGTCTCACTCTCACTCTCTCACACTCACATCTCACCGTCTCTCTCACTCTCACTCTCGCTCTCACCGTCTCTCTCACTCTCACTGTCTCACACTCACATCTCACCGTCTCTGGACTTCCGATTTGGGTGGAACGGAGGAGGGTGGAATTGGAATTGGTGGTGAATTGGAATTGGGGGCTTGAAATCGGAAGAGAAACATTTGCTTTCTTTTCCGATCTGGACTTCCGATTTCTTCGATGCATTTACATGCTCTTTCTTCTTCTTCTTCTTCTTCTTCTTATATTCACTTCTTCGATTTTGGCTTCTTTCTCTATTTCTTCTTCTTCTTCTTATTCTTATTCTTGTGTTTAGATGTTTTGATGTTTTGATGGGGAGGTTCGTGTTCTTTTCCTATAGTTTACAAGGACAGAGAGAGAGAGAGACGCGAAGGGGACATACAATTTAGATAAACATAGATCTCTCAAATATAATAGTTTTTTATGTTGATACCGATTTCAAGCCCCCAATTCGTGTTCGTGTTCAATCACATTATTATTATTATATCAATGATACGTATTAGTTTTTTATATTTTTGAAAAATAAAATGCTTAGTTTTCATTGTGATTATTTGTGATGATTGTTTATAATATATTTAATATTTATTTTTTGGTAATTGGTGACTTGTAGACTTGTAAGTTGTAGTTGAGGGGTTTTTTTTTTTTTAAAAAAAAACAATTGATAAATAAAATATTTAATCATATTTAACAATAAAAAGCGGACAAAACGGGTCCCGTATGTTTGTAAAACATACGGATCGGACAAAAAAAAATTGCCCGTTTCAAAAAAACGGGACCGGTCCGGCACCAAATTTAATAATTTTAGAAATGGGTGCCCCGGTCCCGTTTACGTCCGTTCCCGGATTTTTGCCAGCCCTACTTCTATCTCTAACAAACTTTAGACACACTAAACGTATAACATGTTACAACACTAATGCGTCACAGTATACATTGTCTAACAAACTCTCTGTTCACACCTACACAACCGCCTACTCATTAGTGATTATGTCTTACATCCCCCCTCAAATGCAGGGGAAGTGCAATGACACCAAGTTTGTCCTCTAAGTAAGAAAACCTGGAGAAAGACAAAGCCTTAGTGAAACCATTAACAATTTGATCATGAGAAGGTACATGATAAACTACCAAAAAACCATTTAGAACTTGATCATGAATGTAATGAACATCAAGTTCAATGTGTTTAGTGCTTAAAGTCCCAAAAATTCACCACATTCTTGCTATCTTTGCTCTCAAAAATTTTGGATTTTCTTTCTCTTGTTAGCATGAAAATCAAAGTTTGTCTTTTATATCCTTAGATTAGCAACTTGATTAATTAAGCAAATCCTTAATCTGACTAAGTTAATTACTAGGACTTGCATGTGTCTTCACTCAAAGCCACTTGTCCAAACAGCCAACATGAATAATGCATGTCTCCACTTACTAGTTACTATTTATCTTAAGATTCCTACACATCTTCATCATCTCCATAGAAATCAATGTCTCCAATTTGTTTGTTCAAAATATAGTCTCATTAATCCACATCAATTAAATTTATAAACATAGACACTTAAATTCATGTGGTTAGTGTATTTAGTCTCATTGTTGACACATTAGTGGTCACACTAACCCTCGACTACCCGACACCCTATGCCCGCGTTTCGACACGCGTCTCGAAGCAAACACCCATTGCGCAATCTCACTTGATTACAACATCTTAGTACTCAATTCTAGCACATTCTAAATCGGGCCGTTACATCCACCATGACATATATACTTGAGAAACTTTCCAATGATGAACTTTTTCGCCCCGACATCTTCAGTTTTATATTTCTTCTCAACCATATCCCAAACTTGCTTCGCTGTTTTATATAATGAATATATATCATATAAAGTATCATACAGACAATTCAGAATGTAATTTCTACAAAAAAAGAATCAGAGTATCTCCAAGCCTCTATGGACAACAATGATTCCTTACGAGAGGATCCTCATTGATCTTAGGCTCTTCCTCCCTTAAAATAATTGCAAGGTTGGGGGTTGTCAAGTACAACAACATCTTTTGTTTCCACCTCTTGTTGCCACCTCTTAAAGTTAATTCCCTTGAATTTCTTAGGCTTTTTTTCATGCTTTTAGAGCTGTTTGAACTCGATTGAAGTTCTACAATCTTTCTGAATTTCTAAAATGCAACATAACAGAACAAAATCTTAGAAATTTAGAATTAAATTCTAAACTTTGTTTTTCTCAAATAGAGAAAAAATTATATCTTAGATTGTTACACCAACCAATCAGTAATGATATATTAATACTATAAACAAAACAAAATTACAATAGCTTAAAAAACATAACTAAATAAGTAAACAAAATTATAACCGGAGGCTTGCGAATTTCGCAATGTCCTAAGACAGAATTGTTTCCACGATTTGGTGATGAAACCTCTTCATAAATCTGTCTTAATGATTCAACCAAAGTGCTATTCTAAATTCTAAGATCACCAAATTTGGAAGTCTGCCAAAAAATACTCTTCTTCTCTCTCACAATAACTATGTTTCGAAAATAAAATTAAGTAAATAATCGGTCTTTAATAAAGACTTAAATAGATGTTAAAGAGATGTCTTCACACAACACACCCCTTTAATCTCGAAATTAAATAATAAATCTGTTGGGAGTCACAATTGTTGACACACTCCAACTTTAATAATTGTAAAACAGTTAATTAAAATTGAAAACATAATTATTGTTTAATTAATCTCGAAATTAAAAAAGAAAAAATTATGTAGTAAAAATAAAATTATGTTTTATAGCCAACCAAGTCAAACCCCAAAGGCCCCTATGCCCATTTTTGACTTAAAATGTATATGGGTCACCCTATTACCCATGTGCACCTATGTGCACCCCATTGGGTCACCTACTTCAACCCTTTGCTTTAAAACAAAGTTGGTTGGGTTACTTTTATATATATATAAAGTGAGAAAGTGGTTTTTAGTTTTCTAATGTGGGACTAATAATGTTTTCTTTCAAACATACTAGATCAAAACTTGTTCCAACAATACTTAATTTGACATTAAATGAGGCTTCAAATATACTTTGGCCGTAAATGGATAGCAGCAGCAACCAAGGCAAGGGGCTGCTCATGCCAAACCCAGGGAGTAGCCATCCAAGCCTGGCCAAGCCAACCTAGGTCAAGACTATGGTCTAGTCTAGGCACGGTTAATGGCGCTCATACCTAAATTTTTCTTAGTGATTATTGCTTATGAACCACCTCCGATTTCTTTTATGATTGGTGGTGGTTTTAATAACAATGTGTATACTAATATGTATTTTTCAATACAACGTCGAGGCTTGCCCTATTTGGAGTGGGCTTAGGTTTTGTATTTGCAAGCCCGAGACCCGCTCGAATTGCCCATTAAGTATTAAAAATATATTTTATGGCATAACTTATACCATTAGGCTAACTTATACTTGATATTCATTTTTAAACATTTATATATATATATATATATATATATATATATGTATATTTACTTCATTGAAATAATAAAAAATAGTTAATTGTTCTTAACTCGAGCGGGCTTGGTGGGTCAGGGCAAGGGCTTCAAAGATCGAGCCCACTTGGTGAATTAACAAGTTTAGATCCAAGAGTTTCAATTATGCACCAGTTATTATATTCATCACTGACACCGCTTGCTCCTCCTCTACGCGTGCATCTACCGTCATTCAAATTCGTCTCCTCTTCTACTGCTCGTGCATGGATGTACGCTTACCATTGTTGGTTTGATTTTTTTCATTAGTTGTCTTCAAATGTTGGAAGTTTATGTTTGAGTTCCCTCGTCAAAAGTCTTTTGTTTATCTTCCCTCATTGGAAGTTTATTTTTCGTTACGGTTCCAGTAGTTTATATGTGTACTGCTATGTTCCAGCAATTTGTGAAGCTAACAATCACTAATCTTTCATACTATTATTCAATTGTTACAATTGTAATTTTTCAAAATCAACATTTTTGTGACTGTTGAATGTTCTTTTGAAGCATTAGCAAATCAACATGCTTCTATCAAGGTAATTGATCATAAGAAGCTGCTATAGTAACATACTTTGGCACACCGACCCACTCGATTAATTGATGCGCGATTCACCTCGAGATGTGCACGTGATCATGAGGTACATCGCACGACAACAGAGTGAGATGGCACCCAAAGTATGTTACCAAAGCTTTTTCCTTGATTATATGTCTTTGTCTTGTTCCGTTAAATGTATTGCCCCATCATGATTGATGAGTTTTTTATTTTACTTCAAATAAATAAATAAATATGCTCCCTTAGTTTTTACTTTGGAAAATACTAAGATGATCCGATAACGCCCGAGATGGACACTGATAGTGTCCGTTGATCGTGCATCGTTTGTGTGCCACAAACGAAATATCTCTGCGTGAAGCCATTTTCAGTCACTCTAGCCTGTCTCTTTTACTTTCTATTTAAGCCACACGAATGAAATATCTCTGCTATGTGGTTGAGTCGTTTAGAACGTTTTTTTTATGTCTTGTACGCTCACGCGCTTTGGTATGTGGCACTACTCGTGGATCACATTCTATGGTCCGTAGCGAAGTTTGCTTTGAGTGTTGTGACACACGCATAATACAGTCAACTACGGTCATAATTTGACTTGATTGCTGTGACGTCAAATGTGTGACGTGTTCTTGAAGACATACGTCAAAATAAGTTAACTAGTAATGATAATTGGGAAATGCGAATGACACCCCAATTGACACTCTAAGTGACATCTATGTGACGTGGCGCGTGGACATCACGTAAAAATGAATGTTTGCAAAATAATTTTTAGTACATAACACGCATGGTGTGTATCTCAAAATACATTCGGACAGCTCTCATTGATGGGCCGCGCCACATAAGGATGTCACTTGGGGTGTCAATTAAAATGTCATTTTAGCATTTTCCATGATAATTAATGGTAATTTACATATCGAAAATAACGGCAAAACATAGCATTTGGTCTTGAAACTTTCAGTTTTTTATGTTTTTGGTCACTCAACTATTATTAATGTATATTTGATCTCCAAACTTTCATTGATGTACATTTGGACTCCGAACTTTTGAATTTCTTATACTTTTGATCTTTAAATTTTAAGCTTATTATGCCTTTAGGGAAATTGAGTTTTTTTTTTTTTTTTTTGTTGGTTGAAGTGAATCATTCGATCCATCAATATAAATCAGTTTACTCTTTTTGACAAACTACGTGACACTTATGTTAGCCACGTCGGTGACACTTATGTTAGCAATATCAGCGGGATTTAACACTTCAAAACATGAAAGGACCAAATGTACAAGTTCAATGACTAAATGTGTTAATAATAAAAGTTTTATTATTAACATAAGTTTATCTGAAAATGCTTCAATACTAAATATTCAAGGACCAAAACTGTCTCAAACTTAACCACTTCAACTCTTATATGTGTAAAGTTTTATCTGAAACGATCCTAATTAAGAGGAGTTAATTACGATGTTCAGCCCACTCATCTTCAACAAAAACACGTTTTCTCACAAATAAATGTGTCCAGGCTGATTTTTCCAACCTGACAGTCTTCTATATAAACCTAGACACTTCACAAAACTTTGGACATTCAAAGACATCCGACTTTCAATTGTTTTTTCAAACTCAAACAAAAAAATAGATGAAAAGCCAAATGGCCTCCACACAGTAGGCTGATTTTTCCAACCTGACAGTGTTCTATATAAACCTAGACACTTCACAAAACTTTGGACATTCAAAGACATCCGACTTTCAATTGTTTTTTCCAACTCAAACAAAAAAATAGAAGAAAAGCCAAATGGCCTCCACACAGTCACCAACTTACCACCAGAGAAGCATATGGCATGCAAAATATGTTCAATCTTTGCGTAGTGATTTCCTGGTGATTGTTTATATATTCTTAATTAAACTCATTTTTTCAAACCATCCAACTGTTTAATTTAATTAATTAATTAGTCCTGACTTCAACAGAGTCAAATCCACACCTTCTCAAACTTTAGCTCGTGGCAACTATGCCTCGTCCATCCACAGATGCTTTGGTTGTTATTTTTCTTGTTAATTAATAATTACTTGTGCGTACATGACTCATTTATTTGATTTACAGGAAAAGAGTGACTGGAAACATATAGAGAAGCTCAAAGAAGATGTGAGAGATGCACTATTAATTAGTAATGGTGATGAAACATTGAGAACTCTGGAGGAGTTGGAGTTGATTGACGCGTTACGAAGGCTTGGAATCGACTATCTCTTTAAGAATGAGATCGAGAGAGTTCTCGATGGCGCGTTCCAGAACAAAGCTAATAGCGTACTCGATAATGATCTACACTATAAATCTTTGTACTTTCAACTTCTAAGACAACATGGATATGAGGTCTCCCATGGTAATTAGTGATCGATGAAATTAAATACAAATTAACCAATAGATACATATATAGTTATAAGCTATAAGAATATTCTCTCTAATCAATTAAGTTATACAGATATATTCAGTGTCTTCAAGGATGAGAGAGGGAATTTCAAGGATGGGGTCTGCTTAGATGTGAAGGGAATGCTGAGTTTGTATGAAGCCTCTCACTTTGGTTTTGAAGGTGAAGAAACTATGTACAAGGCCATGGCTTTCACAACCAAAAATTTAAAGCTTATTGATGATGATGATAATGATGATGGAAACATAGAACAAAGGCTAAAAGAAGAAGTGAGTCATGCACTAGAACTTCCTCTACACTGGAGAATGCCAAGACTGGACGTTAGATGGCACATTGATGTGCACAACATAAAATATATGGCCAAGTACCCTAGTTTGCTTGAACTTGCAAAGTTGGACTTCAATATGGTGCAAGCCATTCACCAAAAAGAGCTAGCACATATGTCAAGGTAATTAAGGGCTCGCTAAAACCGCGAAAAAAAACTAAAATATATACAGAAACCGCATCTAATTGTTTTTTGTTCAATTAGGTGGTGGGAAAATCTTGGTCTATCGAAAAAACTAAGCTTCGCGAGAGACAGATTGGTGGAGAGTTTTCTGTGGTGCGTTGGCCTTGCCTATGAACCTCAGCTTGAGTTTTGTAGGACATACCTAACGAAAATCGGCAATCTCATATTCATAATCGACGACATCTATGACATCTATGGATCGATCGATGAACTTGAGCTCTTTACCTCGGCAGTTGAACGGTACATTAATTAAGTCTACCACGTATATATGTACATACACATGTTTTTGTCGATCAATTTATGCAAATATGTTTCTTATTATACTAGGACCACTTCTTGTCTACAGGTGGGAAATTAATGCAATTGAAGTCCTTCCTGATTATATGAAGATATGCTTCTTAGTATTGTACAACACAGTGAATGAAATGGTGTACACAACTTTGAAAGAACAGGGCTACTCTGCTCGACAACACTTGAACAAAGCAGTAATATATCTTCGTAGATCAATTACATTTTTTCAGGGTTATATATGTGTTCATCACTGAAATAATTTGTTGTATTGTTCATCTATATGCAGTGGGAGAACTTTTGTCGATCGATGTTGGTGGAGGCGAAATGGAGCAAGAAGAACTACATGCCAACACTTGAGGAGTACTTGGCCAATGCATGGATTTCATCCTCCACACCTCTAGTTCATGTCCATGCTTTCTTTGCATCAAAGCAAAAGATAACAGTAGAGGCACTAGACTGCTTGAATAGTGAATCAGATCTTGTTTATTACTCCTCGATAATATTTCGACTATGCAATGACCTCGCCACTTCGTCGGTAACTAACTGTAACAACATTTTTTTTACTTTGGTAATTCATATAGTAGACATTGGTATGTAAGATATCTTATGGTTGATTAATATGGATAATTTGTTTATCAGGCGGAGCAGGAGAGAGGCGATGTTCCATCGGCAATTCAATGTTACATGTGCGAAACGAACGCTACTGAGAAGGTTGCGAGGGAAAAGATTAGAGATATAATCAAGGAAACATGGAGGAAGATGAACAAGTCTGCGTCCGACACGCCTTTTTCGCCTTCATTTGTTAACATCATTGAGAATCATGCGAGGAATGCACACTGCTTTTATCAACATGGTGATGGGATCAGTGTTCAAGACCATGTAGGAAAGAAGAGAGTCCAGGCTTTGCTTGTCAAGCCTATAGTATGATATATATAGTGTGTTTTTCTTTCTTGTTCTTAATGTTAAAGCATGCTACATAGTTTTTTGTTTTTGTTTTTTTTTTTATATATTTTACTTGAAGGAAGTTGAACTTTCAACCTCTCTAAATCTTGTCTTGTGGCAAGATGCCTCTACCATTTCACCGGAGTTATCAAACCATCCTGGCCTTGTGGCAAGTGATACTAGAATTGATTCAAATATCAATTAGTTAAAGCTTATTTTTATATTATTTATGTTTATCAAGAGCTTTAAATTAAGATCTAAATGTGATCTAGTAATTATTTAAACATTATATATATATATATATATATATATATATATATATATGTGAACAAAGTGAGCACGTTGGTGTGTTCATCCAATGCAGTAGTCATCTACATTAATCGTTTTTTTATTTTGTTTCTTCTTTGCATATTTGTTTTTTTTTACATTTCATATCAAGTGACGCCTCTACCATTTAAACAGATGCTTTGACAACGATACAATATAATTAATCAATTTGAAGTTATACTAATATTGCCTTAGTTGCCCAAGTCGTATACTCTTTAATAATATATATGTCCCACTTAATTATATTTAGGGGCACAAACATATTTTAATAATTAAGATCGATCCCCGATAATTTCAATTTTTTTTTTTTATGGGATAATTCGGGACTGAGGCTATGTTGTTGTTGTTGTTTTTTTTTTTTTATGGGATTGCTGACTACATACGATGACGTCACTCCAAATTTGTTTGAAACACGTCATCAACGATTATGTGTTTAAATAAATAATGAGGAATCTAAATAATGAGGAATCTATCTTATTAAACCTATTTTCCTTTATTTTTTAATAATTAATTACAAGCTCGTGAGAGGAGCTAGGGCCGGAACAAAATTGAGACATAATGGTGGATCTCTTTCAAATAGTAACGAAAACTTTTGGAGTAAGCCCCTTGCGAAGTGTTTGTATGGAAAGTGACGCTATGAGAATCATAGGAGCTTTGAGGGGAATGACAATCAAAAGCCTTAAGGGCTGATTGTTGCCGAGATATGTACACTACAAAAATGTACCGGATCAGCGACAGACAAACCCTTCGTTCATTCGGTACGGCCCGTCTCTATTGTGTAGCGGCCCCGAAATCCGAGGTCGCCACATGGGGAGGCGCCGGCCCAGTGGTCCCATCCGATCCTTGACCCACTGGGTCCTACGCGCCACTGACGCCATTTTCCACAACACGACTCCTCGATATGCGTGTTAACTCCATTCGTTAAGCAATTAGTTCGACAGTTTAATCATTAAAAACAAAACAGCGGAAGCCTTAAATTGAAACCAATAAAACAATTAAATTTATTATCGTATTAAGCATCATTTTAAGAGCAACTCCTAATGTGGAAAACCCGGGGAAAGTACTCTGTATATAGACGACAATATTAAACAAGTAATATATACAAGTACGATCTCTATTCGATCTCCCATTTCCGAAAGTAAACAAAATATCAAAATCGCACGTACTAGTAGGTCTTGACCGCGTGCGATCGAGATAAAGTCGCCCCAAAATGTTCTTGCCCCTACTAGCAGGGTCTGCACTCGACCATCACAAAAAGTAAGATGGAGAGTACAGTTAGTAAGATTCCAACAAAGTACACCGAGCATTTATAGGAGCATAAACAGATATCAATAACCATGTCAATTAATCATGTGGAAACTAAATAGGCAACTGTACTAAGATCATCACATGAATAAATAACACGAGCGAAACAAACCGTGTACTCCTCCCGGTCACACTAAACTGTACGTCGAACCCCCAGGATCCTTTCGGTGGGTGCCCCACTTCCTTTCACCTGGTTTCCATACCCCTAGGGTCCTTTCAGTGGAAGCCCCCACTTCCTTTCACCTGATAACCCGCGTACAGCCTAGTGTGCCATAAGTACAACACGAATATCAAAAGTCTCAACCCCCAACCCAAATGCGTCACGAAAATCAATAACAATGAATAGGGGGAATAACATCCAATAATCACGAACATGAAATCAATGATAGAAAAGTAAACCCTCAGTGACTTTTAGATGGAATCTTACGTACCTAAAAAACGCACTCACTTGCGTCTCGATATGCGCACCTGACACCTGACTATAGCATCCTAAGTCCTTGGTGTCCATTTTTTACCATTTCAGTTACTAAATCATGCAAGTCGCAAATAAAATTAGGTGAATATACCTCACCTCAATCGCGTCGTCGACATTCGTCGATTTACGCATCCGATCGGTCCGACAACGCCATCGCGTCGTTCACCGCGTCGTTGCCGCTGCCGAGCCGACGTCGCTGCTGCGCCGACGCCGCCGTCGTCACCGCTGCTGCTGCCGGTACCACCGTCGCGCCACCGCCGGCCGCTCGCCGGCGCCGCCTGTCCCTCGCCGGCGCCGCCTGCTCCGCCGCCGGCCGCCGCTGTCGTGCCTCCGCGTCGACCACCATCGCGACCGCGAGCCGATGCTGTTCGCCGTCGCGGATCCAATCGCGCCGTCGTCGTCTCCGCGAGCCGCTGCTGGCCGCACCTCCTCGTCCCTCGCCGGCTCTCCCTCTTTCTCCGTCGTCTCTCTCTCTCTCTCTCCATTTCTCTCCTCTCCAGATCTCTCTTTTCTTCTCTCTCTCACTTTTCTTTTCTTTTCTCTCTTCTTTTCTTATATATATATATACATTTTCTTTCTCAAGAAAGAAACCAATGTGTCCTCGATTTGCGTCCAAAGTAAACCCCGAAAAGTACCTCATTTTCGCCACAGATTGACGAAGATGCCCTTGCAGTACGAAATACGGAAACACCGCGTCTAAACCTTAACTTTACCATATTTTGCGTCGATTTCGATCCGGATCACGAGGAGTGGGTCCCACATACGACCCTAAAATGACACGTGGCACGAGTCGAATTTTCGGGCCGTTACATATTGCGTGTTAGTGACGGGAATAGCGACGAGTTTCCCCGTTGCTATTTTCCTTGTCGCTAATTAAAACGATCAGAGACGGGTTGTCAGGAGTAGCGACGGGGTGCCGTCGCTAACCTCGTCACCACAGCCCATCGCTAAATTGGCCACGTGTTTTGGTCTAAACCAATTTTGTGTCATATCACATGTTTGGCGACGGGGGCCCGTCGCTAAATCCCGTCGCCATTTGTCCTCCACGTGGCTGGATGAAAATTGGCGACGAGAACCTATCGCAAACAATTTTTTTTAAAAAAATTTTAAAAAGTTTTTTTCAATTTTCTGATATTCAAAATATTTAAAATAGTTAATATTATTAAAAGTAATATAAAAACTAATAATTTTTAATTTAGAATTTTATAAAATATTTTTATTTAATCGAAATTAATATTAAAATGAACTATTTTTAAAATAATAGTATTTATTTTTTTAAATAATATTAAAATTAAAGAATTATTTTTAAAATTTATTAAAAAATTTCAATTATGAAGAGAACATATTTTAGTTTTATTAAAATGATAATCGGGATTTTAAACATTATAAAACAAGTTAATTATTAAAAGATTTTATGTTTTTCTGCTTAGTAAAAAAACAATTTATTTGGAATAACAATTATGCAAATAAATATAAGCAAATTAAACTAAATAATTGAAGTAAATAAAGAACTAAATGAAATAAATACAACAAAAGAAATTTACAAGTATAAAATGTACAAAATAAGATGAAAAGTATGTGTAAGTGCCAAATATAAAATCCTAAGTGTATACATCAGTGAGAACTCAATCGTCGGGATCGTCGTCGGTCTCTAAGTTATTAGGAACATCTCTTGGAGGCGTGAATGAAATCCCAAGTTTGTCCATTAGAGCCTGCTCCATGCGACCTAACTCTCCTTGCACCTCTCACAACTCATCACGGTTTAAAGTGTTATCCTGCAAAACCCGAAGAATATTTGTCTGCATCTCCTTGATGTCCCTAATCAGCAGCTCAATGGGCTCATCATAAGCAGAAATAGGCCGAGAACATCCATCTTTATCTCCAACTCCAGTTCCAGCTCCAGTTTTCAGTTCCAGCATGTCTACGCGTGTGACCCCGATGGTGTCCACCCTAATCCATATGTCCGTTCATTGTCGTCACGCTCCACAATGAACGAAACTAACTCGGTCTCATCAATCAGGGTGTTAGGCTGCGATTGTATGAGCTCAATGCGTCTGTTTCTAATCGCCATCTAAATTAAGAATTAAAACATTTACAAGTCATTGATACCTATCATTAATTAACCAAACAAACTTTTAAAACAAAACTATTTTCTTACGACAATCCTCTCTACTCTCTGATCAAGGAAAATTACTCCGTCATGGTCTTTGGTATGGAAGTATAGGCATAACTCTAAAGCAGTCGGGGGTCGACCTAACTTTTTCTCCTACAAAACATATATTTAAAGAGGATTATGTTTGAGATATAATTATATTATATTATATATATATAAACTTATTATAATTTATCATCCTCTCTGCGTGCTGATAAATGGATATGGAACCACATGTATGAACTGCTACCCCCGTACCTGGTCCCCTTGTCTCTGTTCTCCGATTCTTGCTTGCTCACTCAGACTTCTTTTTGAATTCAGGGTGGACCGCATCTTCTTATAGTGCTCAAAGATCTCGGTAGATACATGTGCTGACTTTTTATCTTAGGAGCACATCTTGCTAATGAAATCGGCATACCGAGTGGCAATCTGCCTATCGTACGCCTCTCTAATAACTTCGTCATCCTATGGCTCCCAGTCGAATAAAAGCTATATGCAAAAATATTAAGATTTAAATATAATTATAAATACTTTTTAATTTTTGTTTCTAAATCCTAAGTAAATGAAACAACATTAACTTAAACAAATTTACCTTCCATTGGTTCTAATAAACATCTCGCATGTGCTGCGGAACAAACTCCCAAGAATATTCGTCCTTGTGCATGGACTATTTATATGCCGTAGTCATCTCCCGAGCAGCTCTGTCAGACGGGTGCAATTTCCGTCCACTAAATTGAAAATGAGGCGTTAGACCAAGTTTATAAAAAATTAATTAAACGTAAATATTCGTTCTTAACGTATACTTACTATATGCCATTCTTCACGATAAAAAATATTCGCCCAAAGGCTTTATTAGTAGTACTGCTTCGTCGTCGTCCACGTGGAGCCGTACCTATGGACATGTCACTTGAACAGTGTGCCGAAGAACTCGGCGACTATGACACATGTTATACCTGATGACTCGTAGAAGGCGACGCATGCAAATCAGAACGGCCTGATGGTGGGCCTGTACGATGGTCGTACGTACGATCATGCAGATGAGAGGGAGATGCAGATCCCCTGATGAAAAAGTAAGCCCAACACCTGGCCTAAACGTACCGCGACCATCGACGAGTGGAGTGGGTAGCGATGAAAGTAGCATAGCGTACATCTGCATAGAGGTGGAATCATCACCAAATAAAGATGGCAAAGACATATAAGATGTAAGGGATATGATGGATGTGCATAAGGTAGGGGATACGTCTGATGGAAAAAAAAAAGGGTCTACTGGGAGGGGTGGTATGGGTACGGATGAAAGAACGAGGCGTGTTGTGTAGGGGGGATGCGAATAATGCTGATGTAGAGTCTGCTGGCCCTGATTAGACCGTGCAGGTGGAGTAGCATCATCACGAGACCGTGAGTGTGAATGAACCGATCGTCGATCTCTGTTGGCGCTGGATCGTCCACTGGATCGACCACCAGATCATCCACCGGATCGACCATCGAATCCCTCACCGGATGATGGATCGCATCCTTTACTTGACGACATAACTTTATAAAAAAATAAGACTAAGTTAGAAACGAGATACGCGTGAACCTCCTAAATTTGAAATATTACGTAACAAGTCAAAAAAATATAATTCCAATGTTTGCTTCATTTACCAACTAAAATGATTATATCATGGTTCGTCATCGTCCTCATCATTCGATGAAAATTCGGAATCATCGCTTTAATCCTCTTCTTCGTCGACGACTGACATGTGTGCGCCACTAGGATTAGCTAGTGAAGTTGGAACATTGTTGCCAATATCAACCTCAGTATCATGCTCAGGTAGTTGCTCCTTAATAGCGTCTCGTTGTGTAGGCACACTATCAACGTTCTCAACTAAGTTATGTTCATCGATGAGTTTCGGTTGAAGTCTGCACGTAGCTTGCCAATTGTTCCGCGCACTTCTTACACTTGAGTATGAAAGAAAGTACACATGACTAGCTTGCATGGCTAGTATGAAAGGTTCGTACTTGTTTAATCGCAGATTTCGATGTACATCGACGATTTTTAAGGATCGATAAACTTTTGTCCCGACATTGATTGTGAGATCGAACCATTCACACTTGAACAACACGGTGCGTAAAAATCTACCATATTCGATTTGTATCACTTCTTCCAATTGCCCGTAAGTCATTATCGCATTGTGCGTAATTTGTGCCCTTATGTCACGACCCAATTAATACACGTTTAATTCGTTAATTAGGACATAATGACCCGTGACGTGGGACCCGCAGCGAGATACATGTCACTACCGAGGCACGGTGGCCGAGGTAAATATTATATTTGTTGTGTTGTTTGCTTAGTGTAATGTATATGTGTAAACTACTAAGTCATTTACGGGTATGCAGATACCGAGACGAGCGCGGACGCGCCTCGAGTCGTGTGCCGACGTGGGCCCGAGGTAGCAGCTCGTGGGGTAAGTGTAACTTGTTAAATTATATTGCATTAAACAAAAAAAATGAAAAATGAATGAAAATAAAAATTGATATGTGATTAGTGGACCATAAGTGGCCACATCACTTCATATATCTATATATATATATATGTTGGACAATTAACCTTATCTCACTTTGATCTGCAAACCCAGTGAAAAAAAAAAAAAAACGACGCACAGAGGAAAAGAAACCGAGAGGAAGAAGAGGAAGAAGAAGGAGAGAGACCGGGAGAGAGAGAAAGAGATCGAGCTCGACGTGGAACGCAAGGTGCGTTGCTTGTTGTTGGTGAATTCGGTTGTTGTTGTGGTTTGTGATTAGTCGGTCATGGTGAGCCACCATGGCTCGGCTTCTACGAGGAAGGAGATGACTGTGAGGGCATCTCCTCCCAGGTTGTCTAGGGTTGAGGCCGAACCCAACCCCAAACGAACCAAATGTATATAAAAAAAAATCCAAAACCAAGGAAGAAGATGGGTAGCCGGGTCGGCCGGGCACCCTATATGTGTCGAGTCGGGCCGACCCGACCCGATGGGGACCGAGTCGAGCCGGCCGGGTCGGATGGACGGGTCGGTTGACCCGACCCACCTGAAAAAATAAAATAAATAATAATATATATATATTAATATAAAAAATGGATAAAAATATGGAAAAATTCAGAAATTTCCGGATAAATAGGAAAAGTTCGAAAAATTATATTTCGACAAAATAAATAGAAACTGATAAATTTATATGAAAAATACAAAATTTGAAAATTCGAAACGCGACTTTTACAGGGTTTTTACCTCGAAAAGCGCAAAATCGCCAAATTGGTATCGAGTTCGATTTCGACCAATGTAGGAATTTTAAATAATGAATTGTGAATCTAAATTGATAACTTGTCAAATGTTAGGATCGTAAATGAGCTATTACGGGGTATTGGGTGCGTACATCGACGCGACGAGAAGGCGGATAGCTTAGGACTTGTGTTGTATGTAAGTAAACTGATTGAGACATTTATTTACATTTCATTCCATTTATTTATTTATTCTCGGTTATTCGAACTGAATTGCCTTTGAAATCCATATGCTATGACTTGTTCAGTTCTCATTTTGTGATGTTGTTCATAGCATACTCTGTTGTGTATATCATTGATTCAAATTCCTATACTTTGTCATGTTGATTGTTGTGTTTGTCATTGTTCAATGATATATCATGCTATTAGGATAGTTTGTTTATTTTGACTCTAATACTTTGTTCATTAGTATGCAGTTACATCTCTTGGCTTTCATTACCGAGTCATTATTGAAAATGAAAGTGATTCTTGTAGTTAGGGTCATTTGATGATAGAAATCCAGCTTTCATACGGGGGTCACTAGACTTGCCGGGATGTTAGGGAATTTCTCCCATACCTTGCATGACACACGGGGTAACGTGCCTCGAATGGGGTAACCGGACCTCGGGGTTTGTTGGTGCAAGAATAACTTGGGTAAACATGGCGAGTTTTAAAACTCGAGTATGTTAGCAAGTATACATTCCAGTGACGACTAATTCACTTGGAATAGAAAAGGCGTAATCGTAAGTACGACCTTTTGAAATTATGATATAGAGCTCAACTTGTAATGAAATGATATAGAGCAGAGCTCAAATTGTAGTAGACGGGCTGATGTGATGAAGAACACGACCGACCGACCCTAATCCATTACTACTTAGCCTTGAGTAAGTTTCATATTTGGTTAACTCAAGTATCCCTTTGCATGATGTTTCTTTCAGCATAGTTTCTATTTAAATTATGTCATTTGATACTTGTTGCCTATTTGGGAATGTGGATCGATGTCTCTCAGTATTTCTTAAATAATTTCATGTACTCACCGTCTAGTTTGTGACGGTGGGTGCAGATCAGCCGAGTAGCAGACCAGACAAAGAAAAGCTTGGTGACTACCTCAAAGCCGGTGGAGGACTGCTACGACATATTTTTGTATGTTTTGTATTATTTGTATTACATTTTTATGTACATGCTATTTTGCCTTTTGGGTTGAGTGATAGGAATATAGGACTAGACACATGTTATATATATCACCATTTTTGTTTATATATGCATGTGATCACTGTTACCTGGTTTTTTCCACAATAGATTAAGCCTTAAGATCTAAGGTCCACTAGTAATGAAATAAGACTTCCACTGAATAACTTGTTAGATAAAAAAAAATTTAACGGAACTCTGATTTATAGACAATAATAGGTTAGTTAATAGAACTAGTTTGTTAATTGTATGTGGTATCATAATTGGTAGGTAATTAGGTGTTTAAATAAGGCTAACTAGTTCCTTGTTAGGTCCTATAGGGGAGATCAGGGCTTAATTAAGGGATTAGGTCGGGCGGTGCCCTTATTTGTAGTTGGGGCCGTCACACCCTAACGAACACCCTGTTACCACGCGTATCATTGTTTGCGCCATGCGACACGGTCTGAAATTCGTAGCCATTAACAAGATACGCATGATATACGGTGTAAAGTCTACGGGCCGTATGACAACATTTGAAGTGTTGTATCTTGAATATATGATGGAGCCTACAACCAAAAATTGTTTCATTGATAAACTTCATTTTTAAATAAATAACAAAAATAAAGAATTATTTTAATATGCATATAGTAATGAAGTACGAATTATTGGAACAAGTTGAGAAATGTTTCTCAAGATGTTCATCGATTGCACTTTGTGTAATATTCGGTTGCTTGGAACGCAACTCTGATACATACATCCTAACAGGAGAAAGAAAGAAAGTAAGGATTGCGATGGAATAAAATAAAGATATTAAATAATTGACATTAAAAATGTGAATTGAAACGTATTCATGTTTACCTAATGAATGGAGCGACCTCAGGACAATTTAACAACACATATGAGTGTGCGGCGTTACACTCGTCACGTGAAATAACGCTTCTTTGATCTCCCGTAGGCCTGACCTGGATGGATGAAGATTGAGAAGTTGCCATTAAAATTTTCAGTTGGTCCGACTCCACTATCGTAATTGCGGGGCGGACGATTATGTAAGGTTGAGACGTGTTTCTCAAAATAATAGGAAAAAAATGCAGGTACCTCTTCCACTAAATGTGCATTGCATATTGAGCCCTCAACCCTTGCCTTATTCTTAACATTATTTTTTAAATGTTTCAAGTACCTACATTTGTACAAGTAAATTAGTTAAATATATATTTTAATTGATATTAATTGTGTACGAGTATAGTTGATTACCTCTCAAAAAGATACATCCACCAAAGTTGTACAGGGCCAGCAACGATAGCCTCGTATGCGAAATGGATAGGGAGATGCTCCAAGGAGTCGAAAAAACTTGGCGGAAATATCTTTTCCAACTTACACAATATCTTAGGAGTGTTTTCATGCAAAAGCCGAAGATTCTTAACATTTAAATCTCCAGTAGTTAAAGCTCTAAAGAAAATGCTTAATTCGCTAATTGCAATCCATATGTCCTCCTCTAAGAGATTCCGAAAAGCAATCGGCAACAATCGTTGCATGAAAACATGACAATCGTGGCTTTTCATCCCAAACTTCTTCAACTTCTTAGAATCTACACAGCGACCGATGTTAGACGCGTAACCGTCAGGGAAGTGCAGTTCCTTAATCCACTTACACAACGCTTGTTTTCTCTGCTTGTTAAGCGCATATCGTGCCTTCGGATATTTCTTAGAAATTGGATCATAATGAAGCTCTGGATGATTACAAATCTCATTTAAGTCTTTCTTAGACTTTGCGTTATCTTTCGTCTTCCCTGACACACTCATGATTGTGTTGGAAATATTGTCAAAAACATTTTTCTCGATGTGCATTACATCTAGGTTGTGTTTGACAAGGTTTGTCTTCCAGTAAGGCAAGTTCCACAGTATGCTTCGTTTTCTCCACCTGTTAGTCTTCGAGACTTCGTAGCATCTGATCTCAATTCAGTGACCTTTATTAGCCCTAAAGCTTCATTTTCACACATATGTCTTCACCTGATTTATTAGCCAGTGGCTTGTCAGATACGATTCTACCTCTGCGGAAACTAGACTTGTCTTTCCTCTCATTCGAATATCACGACAAAAAACGTCGATGACAATCGAACCAAGAAGATTTCCCCTCGAGCCTTAACTGGAAAGCGTCGGTATCTTCCATACAATGAGGACAAGTTGTCCTCTCGTGTGTGCTCCATCCCGACAACATGTTGTAGGTTGGAAAATCGTTCACAGTCCACATAAGTGCAACACGCGTTTGCTAGTTTTTCTTAGTCGATACGTCGTATGTAGGCACTCCGTCGTACCACAAATCCTGCAATTCTTTAACCAACGGTTAGAGAAACACATTGTGACGGCCCTAATTTTCAGACCACCTTGCTACCCGCCACTTCGCATCCCACGTCAACTAGTCTTGCCACGTCATGGCCCGCTTCTCCTTGACGCCTCGCGACCTAACGAGTTACTTACACTTTTCCAGCTAAGCCTAGTTACGCTAACTAACCTTTACAAAAGTATTAATAATTCAGTTAGCCATTTACTCAATTTATCAAGTTATATTATAATTTTACAGTGGAAGTCTTTTAATGAGTAACTTATGCAATGTTTAACAATCCTAAGTAGTGGAAAACTCGGCAAAATATACCATGTATATATCAAGGCGAGATAAGTATAACAAAAGTCCCATATACATATAATCATTGTTCAATGGTCCCCAAAACCCAACGAAAGTAAAATAAATATATACATACTGATATCACACACGATCTGGCTCCACAATCTCAGAGGTAGTCGCCCAGTACCTCCTTGCCCTTGCCTTTTCTTGTCGAAGGATCTCCACTCAGTCACCTAAAAAATGCAGTTACGAGTCTAGTGAGTAAAATCCCAAGAGAAGTACACATAATATTCATGAATTAAAACTGATAAACTACGAGACATGCGAATATAACACCTGACAACAGTACGTCATACTCCCATAAATGTAGGAAACACATACGTCGAGAAGCAAAAGCAGTAGTGTAAAATAAATAAACAACATGTACCAACTAAACTAGCTCAGAAATAAAGCATTAATCAGAAAGCATTAGTATAATCACGAGAAAACCCTAACCTACACCAGCCAGTAATCAATAAATCGACTAGGAACCACTTATATAATTACAGGCTTACAGTGACTAAACCCCAACTACGTTTACCGGATGAACCCTTCAAGATGCTATTTCAAGTCAAGGGAACACCCCAAATCCCACCCGATAGTCGTAAGTATATCCTACTACCGTCGACACGAGCACTAAACACAGGTAACCTGTGCAAGCAATTTAGCCACAACTAATATATACGCAAACTGAAATAGGAAAGAAACCCCATGTGTGCCCAGCAACAGTCACACATGAAATGCGATATCTATAAATCAAAACCATGAATTTTGTGAAGCATTCTCAATGGGTTTACACACCTCAATCTACGCTCCGACTTCTTCGGACTCCCGTATTCGACTCGACAAGTACCCCGATACCTGACCTACGGTCCTCTGGGACAGAATTCTCAAGTCAAGAATTCTATTTTTCCCCTCACATTTAGCTACTGAAGCCTATCTAACACTCACTCCATATCCAATTAACACAAAAAAACAACCATAACAACTCAGAACATCTATTTGATCAAATTGATCGATTTCATGCAATCCACTAATTTTTCCAATTTCCTCAAAAATCCAATTCAATCAAAACCAGTTATTAATCTTCCATTTATATGCTCATAAGACATGTAATTTATTAAGCTAACGTCAAAACCAGGGATCTAACCCTCTAACTTGTATTTTCATCAAAATTCATCAAAAATGGGTTCAGTAGATAGAGGAGATGATGGAGAAGATGATTACCTTGGTTTAAATTCTCGAATTGGCTCCAAAGTAGTTGAATTCCAGCTCCAAATCACTCCTTCTCAAACAAGTTCTGTGATAAATTGGTTTCAATTGCATGTGTTGATTAAACTCATCTTATATATCAATGTAAGATTGTTTCCTAGCCCTTTATCCTCATGTATTTACGTATCTAGAGGATTATCTAATGGTTCACCTCTAGCCACTAATCCCACTCACTCCCACTAACTCTCTCAAGTGACACTAATAGTTACTCCCTTGGTCTCTAGATATGATAATCTGTATCTACAAGCAAATCATATGGTTTCCATTTAATTGACTAAACTATAGGCCTTGATTTATTCTAATTTAATTGCACTAAGTTAGGTCCATTTAATACATATGGTTAGTGTTTTATTGATAAAAAATAACCAACTTATGGTCCCACTAACCTTCGACTACCCAGTACCCGGTGCCCCGCGTCTCGACATGCATTTCGAGGCACGCCATAACCAATTGTTTTAATTTGAATTAACTTAGCCTGTGGTCACATTACCTATTTAATTTATTAACTATTCATCTTGACATGGATTAGTCGGGTTTCCTAGCATACTCGTAGTTCGCGACCTAACAACCGCGTTGACACGTTTTTTGAGGCGAACACCCGTCACACAAACTCGCCCGATAGCAACATACACACATGCGGTGTAATATAATAATAATGATTTTAAACACTACATATACACAACCACTATCCATAAAAAACATATTTCCACGGTTCTCATGTCCGAGCCAACTGAGTTGTCCACGTAATGCCTGAATTACAACCGTTAATCTCTGAGATTAACACTAATTATAGTTTAATTAATTTGGGCCGTTACACACATCATTTTTTTGCGAGGGATTGGTCGGTCCAAGTACGATCACAGTTAAGAACATTATTTATTTCTTCATACACAACGACGAAAACAAGTTGTATGGTGTCAAAATCACCGGCCACGAGGAGTACGGTTTGTCGGTCATGCCGAAAGGTTGGAACTCATCAGTGCGTAAGCCAAGTTGAATATTACGAACCTCAGAGCTGAAGGTAGGGTTCACTAGCTTAAAATGGTTCCATGTCATGGAATCGGAGCAATATTGCATATTGCTCTCATCCCTGACGTGTTCAGCGTGCCATCGCATGTGTTTCGCAGTAGATTTCGACGCGAATAAACATTGTAGACAAGGCACCAAAGGAAAGTATAGCATTTTCTTGTGCGCCCGTTTGTTGGAGTTAAACCTAAGTTCTCCATAAAACTTGCAAGATGTAAACTCGGAGTCGGGCCCCCAATAAAGCATTCATAATTGAGGACAACAATCGATTCGCTCATCGGGAGACCCAGAAAGACGAGATCGACGGTGTGGCGGACGGAGGTAGGCAGAGGACGGGGAGAGGCAGGGGTTTAGGGTTTGGCACCCAGAGATAGATCATAGGGGACGGGGAGAGGGGTTTAGGTTTCAGCCAGAGAGAGAGTTTTGGTGATTAATTCCCAAAAATAGCGACGGGAATAGTGACAGGATTGCCCCGTTTAAAGCTTCTAAATAGAAACATAGGCTCAATGTTCATTGATGGAGCACCCCATGCATAAGAGCTCCCTTTACATTGGAGGATGCCGCGACTAGAAAACCGATGGTATATCGAAGAGTGCTTAAGGAAGCGAAAAATCGACACTTCTTTACTTGAATTTGCTTAGCTAGACTTCAATATGGTGCAGGACACACATCAAAAGGACTTAACTCGCATGTCGAGGTAATTATCGAAAATTAATTAAGGACTTGTATCTATGTATGCTAATGTATAGGTTTTTAATCTGATATTTGAATGGCTTGTATATGTGCAGGGGTGGGAAGATTTAGGGATTTCGGAGGTACTGAGCTTCACGAGGAATCGATTAGTCGAGTGCTTCTTGTGGTCTATAGGGTTCACATATGAACCTCAGTACAATTGTTGCAGAGAATGGCTAACAAAAGTAGTAAAGCTCATGGTAGTCATTGATGATATTTATGACATGTATGGTTCAATTGAGGAACTTGAACTATTCACTAATACAGTTGAAAGGTACATTAATTAATTAAGTTCACTAATCAAAATTTTAATAGAGTTAATTTAATTAGATCAAAACTTGGTTTGGTGAAATTAAATTAATTAATTAGATCAAGAGTTTATATTAGATGATTAAATTTTGCTGGCGGAGCATTGATCAAGCAATTGAAAAGCTACCAGACTACATGAAGATAAGTTTCTTTGCCTTGTACAACACAACAAATGAAATGGTCTATACATCAATGAAAGAAAATGGTTGCAACAACATTTTACCACATTTATTAATCGAGAGTTCTCGACGAAGTTATTAATTAATTTCATGATGCGTCTTCTTCATGATCAGTGGGCAGATTTTTGCAAGGCAATGTTGGTTGAAGCTAAGTGGAGCAAAAATGGATGCTCACCGTCACTTGAGGAGTACATGACTAATGCATGGATTTCCTCTTCGACGCCTCTAGTCCTAACTCATGCGTTTTTCGCGACAAAGCAAGGAATAACTAGTCGCTCATTGGAAGGCTTATTCGACAAAGAATTAGGTCTCATTCGCCAATCTTCGATCATCTTTAGGCTTTGCAACGATCTTGCAACATCATCGATAATTTTCTACTAGCCGACGCATGCTAAAATTCATATACAAAAAGTTTACAAAATTTCTGCTAAAGGGGCCTCGAATTATAATTATTAGAAATAAAAAAAGCCTTAATCTCAAATTAGTTAGGTCCACGTCGACTTCATTATGCCATATCGATTAATTCAATAATTTGTGAACTTTTTTGTTTTTTCTCTTTTATTTTTATTTTTTTGACTTGACAGGCAGAGCTGGAGAGAGGTGATGTTCCATCAGCTGTGCAGTGTTACATGAACAAAACAAAATTATCAGAACATGATGCAAAAGCTAACATTAGGGGCCTAGTTCTGGATACGTGGGGGAAGGTGAACAAATCAATACTAAAAAATGATTCACCTTTTAGTCCTTCATTCACTAAAATTGTCAAAAACCATATAAGGACAGCACATAGCATTTATCAATATGGAGATGGGATTGGTGTACAGGACCGGTTCATGAAGTTACTTGTGAAAAAAATTTAGGAGCTTAATTAGGTGTATATTGTGTATTGATGATCTAAATGGTTAATTAAATAAGTTCATTTTTTACTGTTCAAATTGTATTAGTTAATTAGGTGTATATTGTGTTTTTTCCAAGACAATAATGTATATATTGAGATCCCTTATTGTGAGAATTAGGCTTTGATATATGCATTGGACATCTAGTCTTGATGTAGTAAGGTTTAGCTATAAAAGTGTAAGCACAACACATTTGTGAGCTTTTGTCAAATGAATTAAATAATTGAGTTGAAATCATAGATTGAGGGTTTATATATGTGTTTATCTTCTTCGTTAGTTTGTTCTATTCTTCTCCTCTTTAAATCTTCTCTACATCATATTGTTAGGTACGCCTTAAATTATATAAAACGTGTCATTTCAACTCATACTCCAACATTAATTGTGAGATTAGAACTCTCAACTACATTTAAAGATGACAAGACATACCAAATTAATGAGTTGATATTTTATTATTACAACCTAGAGAGCATAAGCGAGCTTATTGAGCACAATAAACCCACATAGCTACCACGACTTATAGTGGACCCATATTATTCTACCAAAATCTATGATGAACTTTGAGTACACACTAATCGAAGGTCTAGCATTTATTATATCATCCAGAATACTCAATCTTTGTTCCTTAAAAAAAAAAGGTTACACCTATATCACCGTACTCTACTGTGGTTGTCTTAGTTGATATTGCACAACTCTATCTGAGGAAATAGTTCGAATTCTTTAGAGCCCGCCTAAAGGCACTCCACTCTTTACTTAGTGCACTTCAATTCTGAGTGCACCCCTAATTTAAATTGAGGGCCGCTAAGGGCACCCCACCATTTAATGAGGGCACCCAACTTATTTGAAAAAATTCCAGCAAAAATGGAAAAGACCATTTTGCCCCCTGTATATAATGGTTTAAACCCCACAAACCATTTTGACAAGGAGTTAGGGCACCCCACCAAAGCAAGCTTGAAGCACAAAGCGACAGCCACATTGCGTTTGGCGAAGAGCTGATCGATTCTTGCTCGTCCGACAGCGAGGTAACAATGTTTGACAACCATATTCGGGTTTTTTAGAACTGTTTAGTTGTGTATATCAGTGAAAATGATGATTTGTTTGTCAACGTAGGGTTTGGTAATTTCTTCAAATTCGAAGTTGTTTCCTTTGTATAATGGAGGATTGTAATGCTTCGGTGCCAGAGGAGGTCGTCCTTGAGGTAATTTTGCAAATTTTTGTGTTTTTTTTGCGGTTATCCGAAGTTTCTGTCTGGGTGCGCGATCGTTTCGGCCTCGCAGGACCGAGATGTATGGTAACGTCTCGGCCATAGAGGACCGAGAGAATTCACATAGGTCACGGTCTGGAACGACCGAGAGTAAGGAGTAAATATCGGTCGTACGTAAGCGAGACTCTGAAGAAAGTTTCGGACCTGTACAACTGAGAACATGTTTTTTTGGGTTTTTTTGTGATTGTGCTGTACATTTTGGTTGATTATAATGTTACACTGTTTGTATTGCAGGTAATGCCGTTATCTAGTAATTTTCCAGACTACAAGGACACTTTTACACCTTCTAAGCCATTCCCCTATCGAGAAGCGGCTATTTCATGGCTCCAAATGATTGGTGGTGAGAACAAGTTTGTGTTAGTAACGAAGCGCTCGGATACGGGGGCATTAAGCGCAGGGAAGGGTGAAAATTTGTGAGAGGTCCGGGACATATAGGGGACCGGCTCGAGAGAGTAGGGAAGGGGAAAGCGGCAAAAATTTTAAAGAAATCAAGGAATGATGAAAAGGCGAGGAGTCACACTGGTACGAAGAAATGTGGATGCCCTTTCCAAATTAACTTCAAGGAAAATGCTGACTCCTTATGGTATGTCACTGTGATTTGTGGGAGGCACAATCACGACACCGCAGGAAGATTGGATAAGGGGAGGAGGAAGTTGAGGATGCGGGGGGGAGGACTGAAAGTGAGCAGCTTAGGGAGATTAGTCCACCTTCGTCTTTTGTGGAGTGCGAGCGGGAAGTTGAGGATGCGGGTGGGAGGACAACCGATACGCAGTTAACTCTTCCGTCTTCGTGGCCGAGAGGCTCGCGTGTTCCAAAAAATATTAGCTTTGTCTCGCCAAGGCCGAGACAGTTGACACAGTCTCTGGCCTGTGTGGTCGAGAACCACGATTTCCCAATTTTTTTACATTTGAAAAAACCGCCACACACATTACAACTACTCTACCAAATGTAACTTAATTCGACGATCTTCAACCGAGCCCTAATTTGGAGACGAAATCGGCTCACACACCGGACCCTACAAAATGCAGAAAACTCGAACAACGAAGGAGAAACACACGGCGAGGGACGGAGAACACGATTTCGGGGATTCCTCTCACTGGTCGGTTCAAAACAAATGAATTCTTCCACAAGGAGTTCGGTGGACGAGGGTGGTGGTGGGGGTGGTGGGGTGCCCAGGGGTTTGCACGAGGGTGGTGGGGTGCTCAGGGGTTTGCACGAGGGGGTATTTTCGGTAGTTCGGGGCTAATTTTTGGGTGCCCTGTGTAAAACGATTTGTGCCCACATTAACTGGGTGCCCTCATTAAATGGTGGGGTGCCCTTAGCGGCCCTATTTAAATTTCAATTTATGATGGCACCCCAACATTTTTACCAAAATGCCCATTCATCCAAATTAAAGCACCCAACTCCAAAATCTCGACCGGGACATCCATTTTAAGTTCGAAGACATGTGGCCGAGACTTATCTTCTAGGTTAAGTGTTGTAAAATCAAACCTCTTTCGTGGAATTCGATTGACATGCAACTGCCGACCTAATGGTTCGGTGGGTTCCGACCGACTATTGAACTAGAAGTTCGGCGAGCACTGACCGACTCTCCAACTAGAGGTTCGGTGAGCTCTGACCAACTCTCCAACTGGATATTCAGACCCGTGAGATATTTAACAAACAACGAGATGTGCCCACATAAGTCATAATGCAAAATATATAATAGCACACTAACAGCTTAGCAAATGTTACATGCATATCAAGACACTAGGGGTGTCAATTGGGTGTGGCAGAGCGTGGATGGGGACGGCGGCGGGGCGGGGCGGGGATGGGGAGTAGGTTCCCGTCCCCATCCCCATTCAAAATTTGAATCTCTATCCCCATCCCCATCCCCATACATGGATAAGTTTCCATCCCCATCCCCATCCCCATCAAATCCTCGCGGGGACGAAAAATCCCCGTGGGGATTTATTATTCCACATTTAGTTCCCTACGGGGAATCTCCGTTCAAATCCCCATTAAAATCTCAATGAGAAAAAATCGTCATATTACCTAAAAAATATTGTACTTAAAAATGAATTAACAAAAAATTAAGTTATGAAATATTGGACATACATATCTTTTCTTAAGAAACATATATACTATATATTTTGGATTAATTATCATTACTTTATATTTTATATAATATACCGCAACATGTTTCTTAGTGTGCATTTAATTATATATTTATATTTTTATGGTAATATATAAACCTTATATAATGTATATACACCTACATGTTACATAATATTTTATGTGCGCATATACAAAACACAAGATATATTTATTCACGACAAATGGTGATTTTCTGCGGTGATATCCAATGGGGATTCCCCGCGGGGATACCCAATGGAGAATCCCCATAGGGATTCCCATGGGGATATTTTCCTCCTCATCCCCATCCCACTCCCTGTGCGGGGAACCAACTTTTTCCCCATCCCCGTCCCCGTACCTATTTAAATTTTCCATCCCCGTCTCAGTCGCGAGGAATCCTCGTTCCCCGTGGGGATTCTCCCATGGATTCTCTGGCCCATTGACACCCCTACAAGACACCATCACATAATAGTTTTCCATAAAAAATGTGCGTTCAAGTACATGTTTGTATTTACACACGACTATGTGCACCCCAAATTTTACCTTGTGCAAACTAAAGGCTATGTGCTAACCACGTTTGGATTTAGGCACCCCCTAAGAAATTTTTCATTCCCAAAACGCTCATGCTGTGGTGCACCCCACAACCATTCGAATTTTAAGCTCGATCAATAATCTGAAGAAGAAGAAGAAGTAAGTTATGAAATATTGTACATACATATTTTTTCTTAAGAAACATATATACTATATATTTTGGATTAATTATCATAACTTTATATTTTATATAATATACCGCAACATGTTTCTTAGTGTGCATTTAATTATATATTTATATTTTTATGGTAATATATAAACCTTATATAATGTATATACACCTACATGTTACATAATATTTTATGTGCGCATATACAAAACACAAGATATATTTATTCACGACAAATGGTGATTTTCCACGGTGATACCCAATGGGATTCCCCGCGGGGATATCCAATGGAGAATCCACATAGGGATTCCCATGGGGATATTTTCCTCCCCATCCCCATCCCTTGGCGAGGAACCAATTTCTTCCCCATCCCTGTCCCCGTATCTATTTAAATTTTCCATCCCCGTCTCAGTTGCGGGGAATCCTCGTTCCCCGTGGGGATTCTCCCATGGATTCTCTGCCCCATTGACACCCCTACAAGACACCATCACACAATAGTTTTCCATAAAAAATGTGCGTTCAAGTACATGTTTGTATTTACACGCGGCTATTTGCACCCCAAATTTTACTTTGTGCAAACTAAAGGCTATGTACAAACCACGTTTAGATTTAGGCACCCCCTAAGAAATTTTTCATTCCCAAAACGCTCATGTTGTGGTGCACCCCACAACCATTCGAATTTTAAGCCCGGTCAATAATCTGAAGAAGAAGAAGAAGTAAGTTATGAAATATTGTACATACATATCTTTTCTTAAGAAACATATATACTATATATTTTGGATTAATTATCATATCATCTGCAACAACTAGTATATAGAGCATCAAGACTTACCAGAGATTATTCATCATCAAGGTGTTTCAAAGTCTTGAGCGTTTGATCTTTTCATTGTAATTGTTTTCATAACATTTCACTTTGAAATGTGTGATTACAAGTTATGAACTTGTGTTCATTCTATTTTTCTTTGTAACTATGAATCTGCACCAAGGGGATTTTGGGTATTCCAGTCGAGGGGATCTCGACCAGCACCAAGGATTGGGTAGTCCAGTCAAAGGGAGCTCGACACACCAAGGGGACTTGGGTGAAAATCTATTGTAAGTGTGAAAGAGAGTGCCTCAAGATGGTGAAGGAGTCACTAGAAAAGGTCTTGTGTAAGTCTGCGTTTTCAACTTAGTGGATTTTCACATTTGGGTGTAGCCCCGCAGATGTAGGTTGTGGAACGAACTGTATCAACATATCCAGTGTTGTGGTTTGTTTACTTTCATTTTCCATTATTTTGTTGGTTGCATAGATTTCCGTTTTTCAATTTGGTATCAGAGAGGGCGCTACTAATTCTTTGTTTACAAAGTTAGTGAGAACCAGGAAATCTATGGCACAACATCTTCATTCTGATCAACCGGAGGGAGTCTCTATTACGAGACCACCACTCTTAACAAGCACCAACTACACATACTGAAAGGCTAGAATGAAGGGATTTATCTTATCCATTGATGTGAAAGTATGGCGTGCTATCGAAAAAGACTACACAACTCCTATGTTAGACAATGCACCGAAGAATCCAGACCTATGGACTGAAAATGAGGAGTGATTACTTCTAGGCAATGCCAAGGGTCTTAATGCCATTTTCAGCACAGTCAACCAAGAACACTTAAAGCTAATCTCGTCATGTGATGAAACAAAGGAAGGTTGGACGATCCTTCAAAATGTGTTCGAAGGAAATGAAGACGTTCGAGATTCAAAGAAAGTTCTTCTATCATCTCAGTTTGAGGCTTTGTGAATGGGAGAGAAAGAAACCATTGCTGAATACACCGCAAAGTTGAAAGATATTGCTAACCAAGCCCAACGAGCGTAAGTGGGAAAGAAATATTCCAACAAAAAATGGTGGAGAAGGTCATTCGGACACTACGAAGAAGATATGATGTCAAAGTAGCCGCAATTCAATAGATAAAGGGCTTAAAGAATATGAAGTTTGATGAATTGATTGGGTCGTTGACAACATTTGAAATGCATCTTGATCAACAACAGAAGCAAAAAGAGATGACACTAAAATCTGCCTCCCAATATCTTGAAGCCGATAGTGTGAATAAAGTCAATGATAACTTGGTTTTACTTACAAGGAAGTACAACAAGTTATATAAGAAATATCAGGCACCTCCTTAGGTAACTTCAAAAATTCAGGTTCCAGTTCTAAATCTAATGATCCAAAGAGTTTTTCAGGAAAATGTAGAGAATGTGGTGGAGTTGGGCACCTTCAAATCGATTGTCCAAATTCTTTCGATAAGAACAAAAAGGCACTGACTATAACATGGAGTGGCTCTGATTCGGACAATGACACCAGCCATATCAGTCACTTTGTGGCATTCTCTACAGCTACATCTTCACATTCAGCATTACCAGATTTTTCTTACAAATCTATACCGACAACATCTGATATGAATCATGTGGCAACACGCAACGCACCAACGTTCGTAGTATCTGTTCCCTCGACAACAACTGCATCTTCTGTTACCATAGAACTAGTAAGTGAATCTAATTCTGATGATGATTCCATTTCTGCTGACCATGTTAAGATGTAGACATGAGATTCTTACAAGGAGATGTATGACAAATGGGTTGAAGTTGCTAATCGCAATATTAGCTTAAAGATGATAGTACAAAATCTCGAGAGTGAAAAGAAATCACTTCAAATTGCTCTTTGCAACAAAGAACATGAGCTGAATACATGTCAAGCCAAGCTAGCACAAACGGAGAGTACCTTGCAAATGATGAACAAAGGGAAGGCCAAGCTTGATGATATTCGTCTACAAGGCAAAAGTCTCAAAGATCATAAAGACCTTGTCTATGTCAATGAAGGCTCATCCTCAGAAACAAAAGGAGTTGTCACCTTTATCAAGGCATCTTCACAATCTGTTATGCAAGAAATACCATATAAGAAGTTTATTCCAACATGTTATTATTGTGGCTACAAGAGTCACAAACGACCTCGCTGCTACAAAATAATTCGAAACTTGTCTCAGAGAGAAAGACGAATCACAAAAGGATCAAAAGTACATCAATTCATAATGTTTCTCCGAAGCAGCGACGCAAGTGGGTTCCAAAGCACAATCACTCTTGCAATGAAGCACATATGTCTTTGAAGTCCATTACCTCGTCAGATTGGTACTTTGATAGCGGATGTTCGAAGCATATGACAGGTAATAAGTCTTTTCTGTAGGATAATCAAGCTTGCCTTGAGGGGCATGTAACTTTTGGTGATGGAGCACTAAGTCGAGTGATTGGAAAAGGCATTCTCCATGTTGATGGAACTTCAGTCCTTAAAGATGTTCTACATGTCGAAAATTTGCAAGGAAATCTTTTTAGCATCAGTCAGTTGTGCGATCAACATTTGGATGTTAAGTTTAAGAAAGATAAGTGTCATGTGTTTGACAAGGGAGGTAAATGTGTTTTGTTTGGTTTAAGAACTACAAATAATTATTATCTAGTTGCATCTAATTACCACAGCGCCTCCTTTGCACTCTGTTACCACAATGCCTCGTTCGTTCCCTGCTACCACAACACCTCCTTTGCATTTTATTCCCACAGAGAAGCAAGTGGCAGACATTTTCATAAGGGCATTAGATAGATCAAGGCTTGAATTTTTATGGGGAGAGTGGGGTCTCTCTATTTTGCATATTCACTAGCTGTCACACCAAAAAAAAATGTGACAGTAGTGTATTCTGGTTTAGTTTTTATTTGCATGCGGAGGTGTGGTACATGTTCCTAACAAAGCTACAATAAGTCATGTTGTCACAAAGCATCCTTTAACTCCTGTTGCCACAGCCTCTTCACTGCTCTATGTTCCCATAGTGCCGACCTAGTCTTATGCTGCCACAGAGTCTCATTTGCAGAGCAGTAGTAGACTCGTTTTATTCTCCTAAGTTTCTTTGTATTATTATGTCACAAAGGGGGGAGAGTTTCTGACAGCTGGATGGAAGAGTACTAATTGGTGTTGCAGTTGGTATTGGTTTGGTATTCAGGCGGAGTGCAAACCTATTATGTGGGTCTTATCCACAACTGAGTGACGTTCACTTGCTTTCTTTTATTGTGACAAATAATGACAAAGGGAGAGTTTGTTAGTGTCACATTTTGAATGTGCTGATTGTCTATTATTTGCATCACATATGGATAAGGATATGACAGTTTGGTTGTTGAAGATACAAGATCTGGAGCGAGAAGTTGTTTTTTAGTTGAAGAACCCTGTGCCAGTACACAACGATGAAGGTTGTTGTAACAGAGAGAATATCTCATCAGTTGCCACAAAGTTATCTGAAGCCAACTAATTTGTTAAGATGTGTTCAGTTGAAGAACGTTGTGCCGGTGGACAACGATGAAGGCTGTTGTAACAGAGAGAATATCTCATCAGTTGATACAAAGTTATATGAAGCCAATTGATTTGTTAAGATGTGTTTGTTGCATATGATTGAGTCATATTTGAAATATCTATGAAGAATCTCCAATCATCTGCACCAAGGGGATCTTGGGTATTCCAGTCGAGGGGATCTCGACCCGCACCAAGGATTTGGTAGTCCAGTCGAGGGGAGCTCGACACACCAAGGGGACTTGGGTGAAAATCTATTGTAAGTGTGAAATAGAATGCCTCAAAATGGTGAAGGAGTCACTAGAAAAGGGTCTTGTGTAAGTCTGAGTTTTCAACTTAGTGGATTTTCACATCTGGGCGTGGCCCTGCAGATGTAGGTCGTGAAACGAACTGCGTCAACATATCCGGTGTTTTGATTTGTTTACTTTCATTTTCCATTATTTTGTTGGTTGCATAGATTTCCATTTTTCAAGAACCAATTCAATAGCATGGAAATTTAAAGCACAAAAATAACCTTGTTGAGAGTAACAGCAAGATTCTGAAGCATTTGGTTGTAGACGCCCTCAGCCTAAAAATTAGAAGAAAGTTTAGCAAGAATACTCTCAACTTGAGTAGATAAAGCTGAAATTGATACGGCAATCGACATGGTAGCATATTGACAACAACATAACCGCGTGCATCAACCAAAAGAAGAACAGGGCACAAGAAATTGTATAAATGAGCACTGACCTGAATCTCAGCTTCATTCTTTTCATTATCGAGACAAATATCTGAGAAAATTTTCCTTTTCTCTTCCAAGTTGATCCTTAGAATTTCCCAAGGAAGCTTTGTTCTTTCAAGATTTATAAACCTCACCTTTGATGAAGTTCAAAACAACAATATCAGGCACAAATTCAGAAAAAGGAATATAATATTACTTATAGGAAGGCAATATTAGATACCAGGCGAGCTGAATACGTACTAAGCCAATCTGGCAACCCATCAAGCAAGCATGAGCCCAAACCAGCTTTCCCCAGGTCAATGTAATCATCTTTAAAAACACGGTTGAAAGCACGACCCTCTAAAAAAATAAAGTATATTAGTGCTAGATGGACTCAAAAAGTCTGGACTCAAACAACCAAAAAGACATAAAGACCCTTAATTCAAATTCATTATTAGTGTTTGGGGGTAGAGGGTAATTAGGTCTTTTACTTAGATAGATATCTTAAATTATTAATAAAAAATCTTTAGGTCCGGACTCAAAGAGTCCGAACAGATTTTTTGTTTGATAAATATACTATTGTTGAGGTAAAAAGATATGAGTTAATTAGAGAGGTACTAAAACATTAAATCATGGTATCTCGTTATTGGTTAGGTGTTAGATGGGCGGTGCAGTGAACACATTAAGATTATTTTGACCCTTATAATAAATATATAGGTCGAACGGGTTGTTAATGTGTTTGACATGATCCATTTATTTCGTGTACCTATTTTCAACAAGAACCCGCATAAGCTTACCTAATTTGCTAATGTCTCGTGTTAGGTGTGTCGTGTTATCGTGTCATGACTCATTTTGCCACTTTTATGAGTAGATCTCTCCTAAATACATTTCACGGCCTTTGGAGTAAAGCCCCACATTTAATTTGTGAGAGGAAGGTTTGCGTGGAAACTGGAAAGTGATGCTCTAGAAGTCATAGGAGCTTTGAGGGGAAATGACGATCAAGGGACTTATGGTCCGATTGTTACCGAGATACGTAGTCTTCTACAATTACCATGTAGAGATCAATTTTAGTTCATCCAACGATCTGGAAGTTATGTCATACTTTTGGTAATCGCCACAGATGTAAACTTGCCTGTGAGGCCTAAAAAAAGTCTCAAGCTGGCAAGTTCAAACATTTTTTTATAGGAAGGAAACTTTAATTATTTTATATAGCCAATATGAACGATAAGTATACGGCGAGAAACAATGTACTTCCTTATAACAAAATTCAAAAAAAAAAAAAATCATATTAGCGTAATAAGGTAAAAACTCATTGTCCCTATAAGTACTAAAAGTACTCAGATCCCCCGTATTTGAGATCGAGTCAATGATGTAAACTCGTCACAAAGTGGTGCTACACTCTCACCGAATCAACTAGGTTGAACCCGTAGTCATGCAGCTAGGATTTATAAAAGCGGAAAATGAAATTACATCTTTGGTACTCCCTACTACAATAACTTTACAAGTGTAAACCAAAAATACATTATACTCCCATCTGCCCTCTATTGTTGGATCTACACGCTATCTATCCATGCCCTAGAAATCAAGTTCCACTTCCAATTTTCAAATGAAAAATATTAGAATGACAACAACAATGTCACACCACAAGACACGTTGGTTCACAAGAGCCTTTCATACAACTTCGACCCATGTGTTACGCATGAAGATCTATGTATGCACATATCCCGATATGCATATGGATGGCTTTTACGAGCTAATATGTCATGTGGTGTGACATAATATTGTCATTCTAGCACTTCTCCCTAGCATTTGAAACCCAACACTCCACATTCCTTTTAATGACCTCTAGGACATTTTCCCAACCAATTTCTTTGTCGATAAAGACTATTAACCACTTTCTTGTTGAGCCCACTTTCTTGTCATGATTACTTTTTTGCCAATTTTGAATATACGTTGAAATTGGGTGGTTACTAGACACACTTAGCAAGAAAGAGGGCAATTAATTAACCCATTCAACCAGAGAAAGTAGAGCAGTCCTGACCGAATAGTTGAGACTATCTTATAAAAAAGAGAGGCTTGAAAAGATGAGAAACGTATCAAAAATCACAGCAAAAGCTTAAATTCAATTTTAACTTCTACAAGTACAAACTAGGTCTTCATCGTATCCTTTAAGATTTTTGTTGATTCTTGCATAGCTGAGAGCAAAAACATTATTTAGGAAAATTGCATAAATACACGCTTTGAAGTCATTGCTGATTCCACTAGTCTAACAAGTTATGTGGAAATTGATATTCTAATGTTATATATAGAATTGTTTTTCATTCCCATGTAGGCCCAATATACATTTGATGATGTACATAGAATTTTTGCTCGTACAGTTATTTTTCCTTCCACAAAGTTGTGAACATTGGAATGCTCATATAGAATGCCCAATCTTTGATAATGTATAGAATTTTTGCTCATACGTACAATTACTTTCCCTTGGAATGTTGGCCCAATCTTTGATGATCATTTATAGATTTTTCTTTAAGCTAAGCAAAAATTCAATACATCGTCAAAGCTCAAACATTTTCCTTAAAATTTTCTTTGATGATGGATAGAATTTTTGCTCATACAGTTATTTTTCCTTCTACAAAGTTGTGCGGAGATTATTCCTTCCACAAAGTTGTGAATATTGGAATGCTCATATTGTACTATTTTTCTTTCCCAAATAGGCCCAATCTTTGATGATCGATCTATATAAATTTCTTTAAGCTGAGCAAAAACTCTATACATCATCAAAGTTCAAACAATTTCGTTCGTTAATTAATTCTTTGGTGATATTTAGAATTTTTGCTCGTACAGTTATTTAATTCACATATATATGCTCCTTTATTTATTTAATTAATTAAACAACTGCTAGTCTGCTAGCTAGTCAAATGTATGTATTAAAAGTGGGCCATCCAATATTTATTTATTTAATTAATCTTTGTCAATTTTTTATTATTATAGGTGTCGGAATCTTTTTCAACCCAATCTTTATCTTTTTTAAACAATTAGCTATACTATGTAAAGCCAATACCCTAAAATCCTATTAGTTCTAAATTTATATTTATTCCAAGCTAACCCTCAATTTACTTTTTTCTTATTAGTTTGGAAAAAGTCCACGATTAAGCAATAGGGGTATTCATATTTCTCTATAGCTTCTCTTTATTTATTTATTTTTTTTTTCTTGGTAGATATATACCTTCTCTTTAATGTTAAGATTGTGATGTGAGGCAAGGAAAAGTGTCAGAAATGTTAAGTTGACAAACTCAAAATATCTATCTTTATTGTATATACAGATAGATACATAGATGTGTTTTTTTACTACTCTATCTATCTATGATTCTATATCTATAAATATTTATATATTTAGGTGGTATTTGCCATGTTATGGTTTGTTTAGTTTATACCATCAATTATTTTAGGATTTGCTGCACATCACTAAGCAATTGTTTATCTATTTGTCATGCATAAGTTCCAACTTCCAAACATGTTAGATGTTCAGTATGACAGTATCTGAATTGAAGTTCATCACTGAATGGCCATCTCCACTTTGATATCTCAATGGCTCTCCCAGCTTTCACTTGTAGTAGTGTTAGCAATACCTCTCTTACTTCTTCTCAAACAAAGAATATTCACCACCAAACCCCACCTAAATCATCCTCCAGGCCCTCCAAAGCTTCCAATCATAGGAAATATGCACAAACTTGGCCACTTGCCTCACCGTTCTTTATCGAATCTTTGCGAAACGTTTGGACATGCCATGACCTTACACCTCGGTCGCGTGCCATTGCTAGTGGTCTCCACTGCTGAAACCGCAAGAGAGATTTTGAAAACGCAGGACCTCAACTTCTGCACTAGACCCGCCTTGTTCAGCCTCAAGCGCCTCTCCTACAATTTCCTAGACGTTGGTTTTGCACCATACAGCGAGTACTGGAGAGAGGTGAGGAAGATCTTTGTTCAAGAGCTAGTGAGGGTGAAAAGGGTTCATTCGTTTGGGCCTGTTAGAGCTGAAGAGGTGGCTAACTTGGTGGATTCGATATCTAAATCTTGTGCTTATACAATGAGGCCAGTGGACTTGACGGAGGAGCTATTTTCTCTGACCACTAGAGTGATTTGTAGGATTGCATTTGGTAAGAGCTATCAGGGAGGAGAAGTTGATAGCGGAAAATTTTTGGAGGTTGTATATGAGGCCATGGCCATCTTGGGTAGTTTCTCTGCCTCAGATTTTTATCCATCATCATCGATCGCATGGGTCGTAGATGTGATTACCGATCTAAGAGGGAGGCTTGAGAGATGCTTTTGCAAGTTTGATATGTTTTATCAGCAGATCATCGATGAGCATCTCGAGAGAGCCGAGAACAAAGGAGAGCATGATGAGCAGGAAGAAGACATCATAGATGTATTGGTTGGGATCATGAGAGATAAATCTTCAACAACAATTCATATAACTGCAGACCACATCAAGGCTCTCCTAATGGTAGGCTAGTCTTCTACCCTTTCTTTTCTTCTCTTGATTAGAAGCTCCTAACATATATACATACCTCTTAAACTAAATGCTTAATTAGCAATTCTGCATTGATTATTGCAGAACATTTTTCTGGCCGAGGGTGGATTCGAGTACGATTCCCATGGTGTGGGCGATGACAGAGTTAGCGAGGAAGCCTGAATTGATGAAGAAGGCTCGGGATGAGGTCAGAGGAAAGGTGGGGAATAAAGGGAAAGTCGAAGAAAGCGATCTCGAGCAACTCCTTTACTTGAAGATGGTAGTGAAAGAGACGCTAAGACTGCATCCTCCAGCACCTCTATTGGCTCCAAGAGAGTGTATGAATCACTGTAAAGTGAATGGCTACGATATAAGCCCCGGAACAAGGGTGATGGTTAATGTTTGGGCAATCGGGAGAAACCCCGCGTATTGGGACAACCCAGATGAGTTCTGCCCGGAGAGATTCGAGGATAGTTGATGAAGTCCAAGAATTAGCTTTTAAATTCTTGGAAAAATATGATGAAAAGATATGACAGGATGACATTTCAGTAATTTCGGTGAAGTTCGGGCGTTTGAGTTTCGGCGTTCCGGGGGCATGGGTTGATTGGAAATGGCATGAAGATCACGGGACACAGCTACGCTGTGATTACGACGTTTTTCGGCGAAATTCCATCGTTTCGCCTTCCGAAATGACAATTTTGCTATTTTAGGAAAGTTTTCTTTAGCTTATAACTTTCATTAGGAATTTCCGTTTTTATTGCCGTTTGCGGCATTTGTTTCTATTTTTCGTCTAGTTTTCAATTTATGGCTTTTAGGGCTTTTTGGACTTTTTACTATTTTTGGCAAATTTTAAGGTTTCGCTATTTAAGCGACCTATTGGATGTAATTCGTAGTTTTTTTGGCTGGAGTAAAAGAATTTTCGAACTTTGGCTTAAGTTCTGACCTAGATCGAGTTGTTCGTGGATTCGTTCAACTGGTTTAGAAAATCTCCGCTGCGTCAGTTGGTATCAGAGCCTGCTTCAGCGTGATTGGAGAAATCATGCCGCCGAAGAGGAACCAGCAGCGTATCGAGGAGGTGTATGACCGTGACAATCTGAATCGACAAATTGACCAAATAATTGACCAACGCATGGGCGCGGTGGTAAAACAATTAACTGCCAGAATCGATCAGTTGTTGGGTCAAAATATGGATCGTGTCCGTAACCATCGAAGGGAACCTGTTGGTGATGAACTAGTAGGAGATTCTTCTACCGAAGGGGAGGATGAGTATGTAGAGGCACCGAGGAGGCGCTACAGGCCGTGTGCAGTTGAGGATGATCGCAGGCGGTGGGAGTCTGGGATGAAGACGGAGGTCCCAGAATTCCATGGCACCCTTCAACCGGAAGAATTCTTGGAGTGGCTGGCGTTAGTTGAAGAAGTTATAGAATTCAAAGGTGTGCCCGAAGACAAGCGTGTGCAACTGGTTGCGACCAGATTCCGCAACAGGGCCACGGCTTGGTGGCAACAGCAGAAGTTGATGCGGAATAGGAATGGAAAGGCGAAGATCACCTTGTGGGAGAAGATGAAAATGCACTTACGGGCTGAGTTCTTGCCTGACAACTTCCAACGTCTTATGTATCAGAGGTTGCAGAATCTGAGACAAAGGGCAAAGTCAGTAGATGATTACACTACTGAGTTTTATTAGTTAGTCACTAGAAACGTACTGCAAGATACTAACGACCAATTAGTGACGCGGTATATTGGTGGACCGAGGGTGCGAGATCCAAGATGTCGTCAACATGTTTGATCGGCTTCTACGATCTACGCACGCAAATGCGAGCATTGTTGGTGGAGAAACAACAGACGTCGGGGTGTGAGTAATGCTTCCAAATAATGTTAGTGTTGTAATGTACCCAATACTGGAGGTAATACCGATGCAATTAACCCTGCTAGTCGCACGAACAGACCTAGCACTAGTGGGATTAAATGCTTCGGTTGTGGCGAAGTTGGTCACATGAAGTCAGAATGTAAAGGGAAGAATGATCTCTTTATTGAGAACGAAGAGGAAGACGAAGGGGAAGATGCCAACATCACCTGCAGAACCGGCCTTTGATACTTCGACTACAGAAGAGGAGATCGTGATGGAGATGTGGTCTTGCCTTGGTTGTGAGGCGTTCTTGTATGACTCTAGAGTGTCATCGATGATGAGTGGGTCGCGGAATAACATCTTTCACCAAGTGTACCATCTTAGGCAAGGTGTGCGGGTTCATGATTGATGAAGGCAGTTGCGAGAATATCGTCTCAGTTGAAGCGGTTCAGAAGTTGGGCCTTGCAACTGAACAACAATCCAGGCCCTACAAGCTAGCTTGGCTGAAGAAGGGTGGTGAGGTGAAGGTGTCGAAGCGCGCCTTGGTGACTTTTTCTATTGGTGCTAAGTACAAGGATTAAATCTGGTGTGATGTTGTGGCTATGGATGCTTGCCACTTGTTACTGGGTCGTCATTGGCAGTTTGATAGAGGAGTTGTGCATGATGGCAGAACCAATAAATACACCCTTATGTTCAAGGGAGTGAAGATTGTGCTAGTACCCGCCAAGGATCCGGAGGAAGTGAAGCCTACTAAAGAATCTAGCAGCTTGGTGTCTGTGGCAAGATTTGAAGATGAATTACAGGATTCTGAGGTCGTTTACATCTTGATGGGAAAAAAGGTAGATAGAGATGTTGATGTTCCTGAAGCTGCAATTCCTATTGTGAAGGAGTTTTGTGATGTTTTCCCTGATGAGATGCCGGAAGGACTGCCACAATTGCGTGATATTCAACATCAGATTGACCTTGAACTTGGTGCGTCACTACCTAATAGACCACACTACCGAATGAGTCCCAGTGAGCATGAGGAGTTGCGCAGACAGGTTGAAGAGTTATTGGCGAAGGGATTCATCCGTGAAAGTCTGAGTCCGTGTGCAGTACTAGCCCTCCTTACACTAAAGAAAGATGGCTCCTGGCGGATGTGTGTGGACAGTAGAGCAATCAACAAGATTACTGTCAGGTATCGCTTTCCTATCCCTCGCTTGGATGATTTACTTGACCAATTGAGTGGAGCAAAAATTTTACAAAGCTGGATTTGAAGAGTGGGTACCACCGCATTCGCATTAGAGTTGGGGATGAGTGGAAGATCGCTTTTAAAACCGGGGAGGGGGCTGTATGAGTGGTTAGTCATGTTGTTTGGGCTGTCAAACGCACCTAGCACCTTCATGAGAGTCATGAACTAGAGCTTGAGACCTTTGATAGGCAAGTGTGTTGTGGTATATTTTGATGATATATTGATATACAGTACTAACGAGGAGGAACACCTCCAAAGACGTGCGAGATGTTCGACTATCTTGCGCGGGGAGAAGTTCTATCTTTGCGATGAAGAAGTGCTTATTTTTTACACCGAAGGTCCTTTTCTTAGCTATGTCATTTTCGGAGAAGGGTTGCGGGTTGATGAGTCTAAAGTAGAAGCCATCCGCACTTGGCCTAGACCCACCACCGTCACGGAGGTTCGCAGCTTTCATGGGTCGGCTCCTTCTACAGGCGGTTCATTCCACACTTCAAGCGAGTATCATGGGCCCAATTGATCGTATGAAGGGCGTGAAGTTTGGGTGGAGCAACGAGGCGGATGAAGCATTCCAACCGATCAAGGTGCGGTTAACCATCGCCCCATTCGGTGTCGCAGATTTTCACCTACCTTTTGAGTTGCATAGTGATGCATCCAAGGTAGGCATTGGAGCTGTCTTGAGTCAGAATAATAGGCCTATTGCCTATTTCACTGAGAAGCCGTCTGGGGCGAAGTTGAGGTATAACACATACGATGTGGAGTTCTATGCAGTGGTACAAGCCGTGAAGCATTGGCGGCATTATCTTTTCCACAGAGAGTTCGTACTGTTTAGAGACCATGAGGCATTGCGACACTTACATGGGCAGAACAAGGTCTCGGCCAGACATGCTTCCTGGGTGGCCTATTTGGAGCGCTTTACTTTTGTGGTGAAACACAAGTCTGGTGTGACCAACGGAGTTGCTGATGCCCTGAGCAGACGAAAAAGTTTGTTGCGCCGCATGACCATTGAGGTACCTGGGTTTTCCTCCTTCTCCGATTTGTTTACTGCGATCCTTTCTTTGCTACTATTGTGGAGAAGGTACGGAGAGTGGGAACGTGCGATTACACACTTCGGGAGGGTTTCTTATTTCGGGGCAACCAGCTTTGCATTCCTAATTGCAGCCTGAGATTGCTGATTATTAGAGAGTTGCATGGAGTGGGACATGTTGGGCGTGATCGCACTTTGCAGCTGGTGCAGACCTCTTACTTTTGGCCTACCATTCGCAAGGAAGTGGACAGATATGTGCAGCGGTGCCGGACTTGCCAGCCCGCAACTAATGTCGGTCTATATATGTCTTTGCCCATTCCAGAACTGCCATGGGTTGATGTTAGCATGGATTTCGTGCTGGGGTTGCCTAGAACACAGCGGGGAAATGACTATATTTTTGTGGTGGTTGACCATTTTTCCAAGATGGTTCACTTCATCCCATGCAAGAAGACCACAGATGCTGTAAAGGTGGTTCAGCTGTTCTTTCGGGAGGTGTATAGATTGCATGGTCTTCTTACCTCGATTTTTTCAGATCGGGACACCAGATTCCTTAGCCATTTTTGGCGCAGTTTGTGGGCTATGGTGAACACGCTGCTGTAATTTAGCAGTGCTTATCATCCGCAAACAGATGGGCAGACTGAAGTTGTCAACCGTTCGTTAGGCAATCTTTTGAGGAGCTTGGTGCATGGGTGAGAATGTTAGGAGTTGGGACTTCAAGTTGAGCCAGGCATAATTTGCACACAACCATGCTGTTAATCGAAGTATCGGGTTTAGTCCTTTTCAGGTTGTGTATTCAGTACTACCTCGAGGTCCCCTTGATACGGTACCGGTGCCAAGTAAGACTAGATGGCATGGCAAGGCGAGAAGACTTTGTTAGTGGGCTGCAAGAGATTCATCAATCTGTCAAAGATAACTTGCAGAAGGCTGCTGACAAGTACAAACAATATGCAGATCGGAATAAGCGTCACGTGGAGTTTGAAGTGGGTGACTTTGTGTGGGCAGTTCTCACTAAAGACCGGTTCTCTCGTGGGTGATTACAACAAATTGTCAGTTCGGAAGATTGGTCCTGTGGAGGTTCTTGAGAAAATTAATCCTAATGCTTACAGATTGAAGTTGCCAAGTCACATTCGCACGGCTAATGTATTTAATGTCAAACATCTTGTTCCCTATTATGGGGATACGTCTGATGATGACAATTCGAGGGCGAATTCTGTCCACCCTGAGGAGAATGATGAAGTCCAAGAATTAGCTTGCAAATTCTTGGAAAATATGATGGAAAGATATGACAGGATGACATTTTGGTAATTTCGGTGAAGTTCGGGCGTTTGAGTTTCGGCGTTCCGGGGGCATGGGTTGATTGGAAACGGCGTGGAGATCACGGACCACAGTTATGCTGTGACTACGACGTTTTTCTGCGAAATTCCATCGTTTCGCCATCCGAAACGGCAATTTTGCTATTTTAGAAAAGTTTTGTTTAGCTTATAACTTTCATTAGGAATTTCCGTTTTTATTGCCGTTTGCGGCATTTGTTTCTATTTTTCGTCTACTTTTCGATTTATGGCTTTTAGGGCTTTTTGGACTTTTTACAGTTTTTGGCAAATTTTAGGGTTTCGCTATTTAAGCGACATATTGGATGTAATTCGCAGTTTTTGGCTGGAATAAAAGAATTTTCGAACTTTGGCTTAAGTTCTGACCTAGATCGAGTTGTTTGTGGATTCGTTCAACTGGTTTAGAAGATCTCCGCTGCGTCAACAGTTCAGTTGATTACAAGGGCCAACATTTTGAGTTGTTGCCGTTTGGTGGCGAGAGAAGGATCTGTCCAGGAGTGACTTGGCTGTGTTGAATGTGTAGCTTGCACTTGCAAATCTTCTTTATTGTTTTGATTGGGAATTACCAAGTGGAATGAATATTGAAGACATTGATATGGATGAGGTGGCTGGTTTGGCAGTGCACAAGAAATCTCCTCTTCTTATTGCGCCTATCAAATACAATTGGGAGGTAGTTTGAGATCAAATATTGTATCAACTACAACTACAAGTGTGTAATTTAGTAAAAACCTTGTAATCCATTTTAAGTAACATCCATTTTTAATTACCTATACTCACACTCAATATTTGCTAATTCTACCTTGCAAAAGAATAATAACTAACAAAAAATTAGTTCTGTTTGTCAAAAAAGAATAATAACTAACATATGTGGTTCAAACTCCTAAGTCTTACAAAAAGGATTAACGCCATGGTTATATCCAATTCGACGATCCATACAGCTGCTACATATTAGTTGAGTTGTTTGGAGATCAGGTTTCAGCGTGCATCGGAAGAAGTAAAAGAGCATAAGAAAGAGGTGAAAAGAAGAGGAAAGGATTTAAACAAAGGGCTTTCTGAACCAAGCACTGCTTTTCCAATAGTCTACTGGTGGAGTGGTTACTTGCCCGTGGAATAATTGTGTATCACATTGGGTTCATTCATTCAAACAAGAAAATAAAATAATATTCATTCATTCAAACAAGAAAATAAAATAATAATTCACGCCGTTGTATGTAGATTGTGACGAATATTAGCCAAAAAGTGCCATATGAACTGCTCATAAAGATTAAAATCTTTAGACATAAGACAACAAGTACTAGTGTATGTATATATAATATAACACACACACACACACGTAAGAAAGAGGTGGAAAGAAGATAGAAGGATTTAAACTAAGGGCTTCCAGAATCAAGAACTGCTTTTCCAGTGAATCAACTGGTGGCGTAGTTAGTTGCTCGCATAATTGTGTCTCACATTGGGCTCACTCATTCAAACAAGAAAACAAAACAATACTTCATGTAGGGCCATCGTGGATCATGAGTTCATGACCAATATTAACTAGAAAGTGCCATATGAACTGCCCAAAGAAATTAATATTTTTAGACCTAAGCATTCTTTGTAAATAGGTGGCATATAGTGTACACAGCCCCTCCATTGTACTATACTTTGAGATTTATGCAACTTTCTGGAGCTCGACTCCAATTCTCAATAAAAAAAAAAAATTTTAGACATAAGACAACAAGTGATATATAAATATATATATATATATATATATATATATATATATATATATTGGTGATTAAAAAAAATAATGGATGGTAATTTTTATCTTTGACCATTAAGGGTCAAAAAAGTTTTTTTAGAGGTGATTCTACCATGGTGATTGGAAAAAATAACCATAAATGGTAATTTTAATTTTTGACCAATTAATGGTCAAGTATGAGGTCTGCTTCCACGGATGGTATTATGCGCAAATCAGCAAATTATCATCCAAACATATGGGGTGATTACTTCCATAATTACACATGCGACGATGCAGTAAGTGCACAACATTTTTCTTTCTTTTCTCTCCTCTTTCCATATATATCTCCTACAAAAAATCTATGATTTGAACCACTAACAGACTTCCAATATAAGTTGCAACCAAACTTTTTTTTCCCCTCAATCAAAAACTGGCTAGAGTGCAAAAAAAAATTCATCACTAGCTGATTAAATTTACATTCTTCCATACTAAGTTACTAACTATAATGTTTGGCACCAAAAGGCATTACACTCTTGTGCGCAAGAAGTTGAAATGATGCAAGAAGAGGTGAAGAAAATGCTGAAGGAAGCTAAAAGTGAGCCCCTAAAACAGATGAACTTGGTGGATTCACTCCAACGCCGTGGCCTCGCATATCAATTTGAACAAGAAATTGAAGAAGCTATACAAGAGCTACATAATCATGACATCAATGCCTTCATCAAAACAGATGACCTTTATAGCACTGCTTTGTATTTTCGGTTGCTTCGACAACATGGATATAATGCCCCATGTGGTAAGTGCATATTACCCAAGAAAATTATTGTGAACTTATTTTATTTTTTTTGAGTAATAGGAGGCGATACTCCTTGTATTTGTGTATATATATATATATGAAAATGTAAAAATGTACAAGTGCTACAAAAAAGGCTGACCTACACTACACAAAAAACAGCCAAAACTATAAAAAAGAGCCCTTGGAGCAAAACATCAGACCTGAGACCACCAATTGTTCACCCACAAAACCTGAGATGCAGCTGCACTCCACCATCCTTGTTCACACACAAGGCATCCATACTTCATGCATACTGACCCAATCATCAAAACAAATAAAAACCCTATTGCATAAAGACCTCTTCCAAAGCATCATGTAACTTTTGACATAAAATCGCGCTCCACCGCTTTTTGGTCCTCCAAATCGTGACGCCATCAAAACCATACACCACCCACTTTAACCACATCAGAGTTCCAAATCTCACACAGGACCGAGGTTCATGACCGGCCAGGAAACACGCTCACCAGACACCACGAGTGTGTACATAGAGAGGGCAGCGACCGTAATGGACAAAAGGTCGGGCGCACTACCTTGTTGGTACTTCAAACAAGGCAATGAGTACTTCAAACAAGGCAATGCCCAGTTGGCCCCCCCCGACCTTTTTGCCTCCACAAAACAAACATAAGCCTGCAAAAACTAATCCAGCAAATCATCAACAAAATACAGACCAGTTTCCTTTCCACTGTTGCCATGACCATCCTGCGAGTTCTTTATGTCCATGCAATGCCAAGCCTACATTCCTCTTCATAGATTCCCGTATCTCTTGCCAAGTGTTGTCAATCTCTTTAAAAATTCGTTGGTTTCTCTCCCCCACGGTGCCCAAAGGAGTGCCAAAAGTCCGGCTTTAAACAACAAATTTCTTTTATTGCCGCATGAAATAGCCGCAAAAGTTATGTAAACTAATATGTCAGAAATTCAAGTATAATGTTTTCAATGAAACAGGTATTTTCATCAAGTTTAAGGATGAAAAAGTTACCTTCAAGTCGAACTTGGTTGGGGATATCAAAGGCTTGCTAAGCTTGTACGAAGCTGCCCATCTTAGCTTGCATGGCGAAGACATCCTCGACGATTCTTTATCTTTTGCTACTACTTGCCTGACAAGATCAATAGAAAATTTAAGTCCCCCAATATCCTATCTCCAAAGGCAAGTACAACATGCTCTAGAACAACCACTACAAAGAGGCATGCCTAGGGTGGAGGCAAGGAACTACATATCTTTCTACCAAGATATGGAAGGGAAAAACTCGTCCCTCGAAAAGCTTGCGAAGCTGGATTTTAATCGCTAAGCGATATTTCGAAGTACAAATCTCTAGACTCATATACTTCAATACTTCAATACTTCAATAAATTTGTATATGACGATTAATCGCGCTCTGGATATTTGCAGGTGGTGGAAACATATGGATGTCTCCTCAACTCTACCTTTTGTTAGAGATAGATTGGTGGAGTGTTACTTTTGAATTGTAGGAGTTTATTTTGAGCCCAGGTACTCCCTAGCAAGAATATTCACGACCAAAGTGATGATTCTTACTTCAATAATTGATGATTTCTATGATGTCTATGGCACTTTTGAAGAACTACAACTCTTTGCTGATGCCTTAGAAAGGTTAAACTTTCAACATTCATTCATCTTTCTCCTACTAATGTTGTTAGCATAAACCATTAAGGTTAGAGTGTGTAATTGATCAGTATGGTTGTATAGGAGGAAAGTTAGTTAGTTAACATCAAGAATTGAATATGAAAACTCATCTCTTCTTCTCTCAAATCTTGACGAGGAAGAGAGTGAGATGTGTATTTTTATATATGAATTTCATCTTACAACAGTCATGTACACATGTCTCTCTTACATTGGACAAACCTCTAACAAACTTAACAACCATAACAACTTTAACTAACTTTCCCTCCTATACAACCATATTGATCAATTACACACTCTAACCTTAATGGTTTATGTTACCAGACATGTCCTATTCAATGAAGATGAGTTTCCATATCAGTTGATGTTTACTTCCAAGACATTACCTCCAGATACTGGTTCTACTGGTCCATTAATATCCATACCTGTATGTTCTTCATCAGAAGCAGAAGCTGTGTCTATTCCTTCCAATTCAAGTTCCACAGCACAGCATGTGAATGTACCATATCAAACATCACCAGGGGTTACCACTACCTCCTCTCGCTCCAATTCATACCACGAGATAATGTTCCTATCAATACTCATTCATTGATCACAAGAGCTAAAGTGGAATTATTGAGAAGAAGGTGTTTGTTTCTACTACATCTTCTCCTTTAGATGAAGAAGTTCCTAAATCAGTTAAACATGCTATTTCCATTCCTCATTGGAAAGAAGCAATGGACAAGGAGTATCAAGCTTTGGTTCAAAATGGAACTTGGTCACTTGTTCCACCTACTAATCATCAAAATATAGTAGGTAACAAGTGGATCTTTACAATCAAGAAGAATTCGGATGGTACGGTGAATAGATACAAAGCAAGATTGGTAGCTAAAGGATTCAAGCAAGTCCCTGGCATTGATTTCTCGGAAACTTACAGTCCAGTGGTTAAAGCTTCTACTCTTCGAGTCATTTTTTCCATTGCTGTTACTCTTGGATGGAATCTGAGACAAATCGACATCAATAATGCCTTTTTAAATGGTCATCTCAGTGAAGAAGTATTCACCAATCAACCTGAAGGGTTTGTGCATCCAAATTATCCTAATATGGTCTGTCATCTTCATAAGGCATTGTATGGTTTGAGACAAGCACCTAGAGCTTGGTTTGACAAGTTAAAGTCTCAGTTACTCTCCTGGGGTTTCCACAATGCAGTATCTGATACTTTATTGTTCATTTTACATCATCAAAGCACTACTCTATATGTACTAGTGTATGTAGATGATATAATCATCACTGGCAATAACAATGATCTGATTCAATCTTTCATTGATCAATTGAATCAGAAATTTGCTTTGAAAGACATTGGTGATCTCAATATGTTTCTGGGATTTGAAGTTCATAGAGATAGCTCTGGTCTCTATCTGAATCAATCCACCTATGTTTCTGAGTTACTGAAGAAGGCAGGCATGATCAATACCAAACCTGTTGATACACCTGCAGTTATTACAAAAGTGATGCCTGATGTCTCTGCCACTTTGTTCACTGATCCTTCTCTTTATCGAAGCATATTAGGAGGTCTCCAATATGTTGTTAATACTCGTCGACATTGCCTACATTGTAAACAAGCTCAGCCAATATCAGCAATCTCCTTCCACCTCACATTGGCAAGCCTTAAAAAGAGTTTTAAGGTACTTGAAAGGGACAATTCGGTGTGGATTATGCTTTAAACCAGGATCTTCATTTTTGCTTCTTGGTTATTCGGATCTTTGATTGGGCATCGTCCATTGAAGATCAGTAAATCCATTCTTTGGTTATCTTTGTATACTTTGGATGTAATATAGTGTCTGGCAGTCTAAAAAGCAAGGTGTTGTGGCAAGATCTAGTACAGAGTCCGAGTATAGAGCCCTTGCTCATGTTGGTTCTGAGATCACTTGGCTCAAGTCTCTCTTATCTGAACTTCAATTTCCTATTCGTCGCACTCCAGTGGTATGGTGTGATAACATGAGTGCCACTGCATTGGCTAGGAATCCAGTGTTTCATTCCCGAACAAAGCATATCGAAATTGATGTTCATTACATTCGTGATCAGGTTTTAAAAGGTTTGTTGGCTGTCCATCATGTTCCTTCTCATGATCAAGTTGCTGATTGTTTCACCAAGGCTTTATCTACTTCAAGGTTTTGCTATTTGAGAGACAAACTTGGTGTCGTGTTACTCCCCCTTCGTTTGAGGGGGGATGTTAGCATAAACCATTAAGGTTAGAGTGTGTAATTGATCAGTATGGTTGTATAGGAGGGAAAGTTAGTTAAAGTTGTTATGGTTGTTAAGTTTGTTAGAGGTTTGTCCAATGTAAGAGAGACATGTGTACATGACTGTTGTAAGATGAAATTCATATATAAAAATACACATCTCACTCTCTTCCTCGTCAAGATTTGAGAGAAGAAGAGATGAGTTTTCAGATTCAATTCTTGATGTTAACAAATGTCATGGTCATGTTAGACATAAAAATGGAGTAAGCTAGCGGTAAGTACTTTCAGGTGGGATATCACCTCGATCGATCAACTGCCAGAATATATGAAGGAATGAGGAATGAGGAATGGGAACACCTACCAGCGATGGAAGATCATCATCCTATCACATCCAATATGCCGAAGAAGGGGTATGCCTCACATCCATTAATATTAATTGACTATTGCAATCGTTGTTTCTTAATGGTTCAATCATCAAAAGCTATATTTCAACTAAACATATTGCACTAGACGAAGTGCAATACTTTATGCATGGCTTCCTTACCAATGCTCAACATCTAGTTTTGCAACTATTTACTGCTAGATTTTTATTTTTTTTTGTATGTATTATAACAACAACAACTGAGCCTCAGTCCCAAATTAATTGGAGTCGGCTACGTGAATCAAACTTTTCCACTTTGCTCGATTAAGTGCAATTGATGGTGAGCTTTCCAAACCATTCAAATCCGTCCTAATTAATCCGTCCCAAATTAACTTTGGTCTACCTCATACTCGTCGAATTTGTTCAGTTTCTATTGAGTTAAGTTTTCTAGCGAGGACATTTGTAGGTCGTCTTTGCAGGTGACCATACCACCGCAACCACCCTTCCTTAATCTTTGTGTCAATTGATACTACTCCTAGTTGTCTTTGAGTTTCTATATTTCTTATTTTTTTGTATGTATTATTTTAGATAAAACAATTAGTTCGAGCCTACTTGGTTGAGGCAAAATGGTTGGACAAAGGTTACACGCCGAAAGTGGAGTACATGCCAAATGCATTGATCAGTGCGGGTTACTACTCACTCGCTACTACATCCTTTGTTGGCATGGGAAAAATGGTACCCGAGGAGGTATTCGAGTGGGCTACTACAATTTTTTCGAATGTTTTAAGTTTGAACAAGAGAGAGGGCATGTGGCTTCGGCCGTGGAATGCTACATGAAACAATACGGTCTACCAGAAGAAGAAGTCGAAGCCGAGCTCAATAAACAGGTGGAAGAAGCATGGAAGGAATTAAACAAGGGGCTCCTTAGACCAACTGCCTTTCCAATGCCCATACTAATGAGAGTGGTTAATCTTTCTCGAATGATCTACGTCTTGTATAAGCATGAAGATGCGTACGTCCATTCGAACAAAAAAACAAAAGAACACATCACGTTGTTGTTCGTGCATCCCATTCCCATCTCTTAAACAATATCCACGGCACAAAATAGAACTATATATGTAATTTGGATACCTATACCTAGAAATAAGAGTTTGTTTTGTGTATATAGCCAATCCCAACTAATTTGGGACTGGCCTACAAATGAGACACTACAAAACATTGTGAGTTTAGCGACATTAATTTACTCATTTAACGACATTAATTAGTGTCTCTAAAAATTTCACCGACGCATCATAAAGTGTCGCCATTTGTGTTGGTAAAAGTGATGTCGCCCCCTTTTTTTACGACACAAAAAATATGTGTTGGTAACATTTATTTATGACACTTTTGTTATAAGCGTCCTTAAAATGGGGACACTTGTTGTTTATGAGTCTTTAATTTTAGGATATTTATTTCTTATGCATCTCCAATTTAGACACTTTTTGTATATGCATCCATAAATTAAAGACACTTGTAAGCTTAGCGTCCTTAAATTGACAACACTTGTAAGCTTAGTGTCCTTAAATTGACAACACATGTACACTTAGTGTTTCTTAATTAGCAACGTATGTACAATTAGTGTCTCTAAGTTGACAACACATGCACACTTAGTGTCTTTAAGTTGACAACGAATATACACTTAGTGTCTCTAAATTAACAACGCATGTGCGTTTAATGTCTCTAAGTTGACAACACATGTACACTTAGTGTCGCTAAATTAACACACGTGCACTTAAATGTCTCTAAATTAACATCGCACGTGCACTTAAAGTCTCTAAGTTGACAACGCATGTGCACTTAATGTCTCTAAGTTGACAATGCATATACACTTAATGTCTCTAAATTGACAACGCGTTCATATATAACATCGTCGTGTGTGTATATATATATATAAAGCAATTAATATTAATATTATTGGAAAAAAAATTATGTATAAATTAAAGGTGTTTCCAGTTCTACTTACATGAATATTATTTATCAATAGAAAATAAATTTTTATTTATATCATTTGAACAAAAATTAAACTAACAAATGTACAAATTTAAGGTGAAAAAAAAGAAACAACAATATACAGTTGCATTTCCTTGTTAAAACAGAGCTTTACAAACTTTATTTTTGATGTTTCAATCAACATATATGCAAATCTTACTTCTACTTGCAAAAACTCTTGAACTTCTTCAATACTTTTCATTGTTGGATGATGGCTCCATCACATCATCCGCAAATCTTACTGTTACGGTCCAAATTAATTAAACTAGGATTAGCATTAATTTCGGGGATTAACGATCATAATTCGGGCGTTACGTGGACAACTCGGTTGGCTCCGACATGAGAACCGAGGAAATATGTTATTTATGAATGGTGGTTGTATGTATGTGGTGTTTAACTTCATTTTATTATATTGCACCGCATGTGTGTATGTTGCTATCGGGCGAGTTTGTGTGACGGGTGTTTGCCTCGAAAGGCGTGTCGACGCGGGTGTCGAGTAGGCGAACTACGAGTACTCTAGGAAACTTGACGAATTGATCACGTTAGAATGATTAGTTAATCAATTTAAAATAGGTAATGTAACCATAGGCTAAGATAGATTCAATTAAAACAATAGGTTATGGCGTACCTTGAAATGCGTGCCGAGACGTGGGGGCACTGAGTGCCGGGTAGTTGAGAGTTAGTTGGACCACAAGTTTATAATTGTTGGTCACTAAAAACACTAATCATAAATGCAATAAATCAAGGCCTATAGTTGAGTAAATTAAATGGAAAACATATGATTGGTCTAGAGATACACATTGACACATCTAGGAACCAGGTGAGTAATGAAATGGTGTCACTTGAGGTTGAGTTAGTGGGATACATGGCAAGATGTGGACCATTAGATAGTCCTCAGAATACATAAATCCATGGAGATCAAGGGCTAGGAAGGAACATCACCTCAATATATAATATTAGTGATCAAACAACATGCAAACCAAATCATTCATTCATTTTGTTGGAGAAGAAGAAGGAATTGCTAGAGATGAGTGAATCATCAAGGTGTTGAAGGAATCCATGGGAGTTGGTGAGAAATTCTCAAGCTAGCTTGTTACATCAACTAGGTACGCATCTTTCTAGTTGAATTTGAAACAAGTTCCGGTTTTATGCTGATTTCGAGAGGGTAGATGATTGAATATTTACAATTGGATTATATATGTGGGTTCCTCATTTCAAGCTGATAATCCAGCTATATTGAAGTTCTTAATTTGGTTTTGAAATCATAAATATATGAATTTTTGAAGTTACAACACCAAACTAGAATTATGCGTGTTGTATTAGGAATCAACCTAGGTAATTTGGTCATAAATTGCTCATTTTAGATCCAAATTGATCCAAACTAGCGACATTTGAAGTTTTATTTAAAGGGGATAACTTTGCTTAAGCGATGGTATTTTGATTCAAATGTCTTTATATCCAAACATGCTCTACAAATAGGTCTTTGGAATTCAAAAGGAAAGTTTTGAAACTAAACTTGTTAAGGGCATAACTCCCTAAATACTTATCCAAAGCGCTGATATTTTAGTATGTTATATTTGGATATGTTTGCTGCCTTGTGACCAAATATTACATTTTTAAGAACTATAGATTGGGAGAAATAGGTTTTCTAAGTCCATTTGGTTGGATTAGATTCTAATTAGACTTATGTTTAGTAAAATCAAGATATCTCTTTCATTTTAAATCAAAAATTTGCAAACTAAACCTTTCAGGAAAGCTAAGAGAGAGACCAAAAATAATTGTAGTGATGGAGGATTTCAATATTTGGACCATTTCATGCATAAAATTGCATTAAAATGTAGGACTGAAATTGAGACTTAATTTAGTATTTAGGGGCTGATTTAGGAAGTTTGATTTAAAGTCTATTGAACCAATTTGAATACACAATAAACACACTTAATTGACTTAAGGGACTTAGGGGACCATAGCTCAGTGTCGGGGAGCTTGTCGGGTCGGATACGAGAGTCCGAAGAAGTTGGAGCGCGGATTGATGTGCTTAAACCCAATGAGAATGCTTCACATAATTCATGGTTTTGGTTTTATCAATATCGGGTTTCATGTGTGATTGTTGGTGGGCACACATGGGTTTTCACTCCTATTCGGTTTGCGTATATATTGGTTGTGGCTAAATCACTTGCACGAGTTACTTGTGTTTAGTGCTCGTGTCGATGGCAGTAGAATATATCTACGACTGTCGGGAGAGATTTAGGGTGTTCCCTTGACTTGAAATAGCGTCTGGAGGGGTTCATCTCGGTAACTGAAGTTGGGGTTTAGTCACTGTAAGCCTATAAGTATATACGTGGTTCCTATTCGATTTATCGATTACTGGCTGGTTTAAGTCAGGGTTTTCTCGTGATTAGATGGATGTTTTCTTATTATTACTTTATTTCCAAGTTTATTTATTTGGGACATTGCTTATTTACTTCACGCTATTGCTTTTGTTTGTCGTATGTTGCCTACATTCATGGGAATATAATGTATTATTGCCAGGAGTTATATTTGCATGTCTCGTAGTTTATCAATTTTATCTCATGAATATTGTGTGGACTTCTCTTAGGATTTTACACTCTGGACTCGTCACTGTATTTTTGTTGGGTGACGAGCGCAGATCCTTCAACGAGCAAGGGCAAGGGCAAGGAGGTACTGGGCGACTACCTCTGAAATTGCAAAGTCAGCTCGTGTGTAACTACATATGTATTGATTTTACTTTTGTTGTGTTTTGAGGACTGTAGAACACTGATTACATGTATACGGAACTTTGTTATACTTATTTCGGCCGTGGAATGCTACATGAAACAATACGGTCAACCAGAAGAAGAAGTCGAAGCCGAGCTCAATAAACAAGGGGCTCCTTAGACCAACTGCCTTTCCAATGCCCATACTAATGAGAGTGGTTAATCTTTCTCGAATGATCTACGTCTTGTATAAGCATGAAGATGCGTACGTCCATTCGAACAAAAAACAAAAGAACACATCACGTTGTTGTTCGTGCATCCCATTCCCATCTCTTAAACAATGTCCACGTCACAAAATTGAACTATATATGTAATTTGGATACCTATACCTAGAAATAAGAGTTTGTTTTGTGTATATAGCCGATCCCAACTAATTTGGGACTGGCCTAGAAATGAGACACTACAAAACATTGTGTGTTTAGCGACATTAAGTTACTCATTTAACGACATTAATTAGTGTCTCTAAAAAAATTACCGACGTATCATAAAGTGTCGTCATTTGTGTTGACAAAAGTGATGTCACCCTCTTTTTTTACGACACAAAAAATATGTGTTGGTAACATTTATTTATAACACTTTTGTTATAAGCGTCCTTAAAATGGGGACACTTGTTGTTTATGTGTCTTTAATTTTAGGATATTTATTTCTTATGCATCTCCAATTTAGACACTTTTTGTATATGCATCCATAAATTAAAGACACTTGTAAGCTTAGCGTCCTTAAATTGACAACACTTGTAAGCTTAGTGTCCTTAAATTGACAACACATGTACACTTAGTGTTTCTTAATTAGCAACGTATGTACAATTAGTGTCTCTAAGTTGACAACACATGCACACTTAGTGTCTTTAAGTTGACAACGAATATACACTTAGTGTCTCTAAATTAACAACGCATGTGCGTTTAATGTCTCTAAGTTGACAACACATGTACACTTAGTGTCGCTAAATTAACAACACGTGCACTTAAATGTCTCTAAATTAACATCGCATATGCACTTAAAGTCTCGAAGTTGACAACGCATGTGCACTTAATGTCTCTAAGTTGACAATGCACACTTAATGTCTCTAAACTGACAACGCATTCATATATAGCGTTGTAGTGTGTGTATATATATAAAGCAATTAATATTAATATTATTGGAAAAAAACTTTATGAATAAATTAAAGATGCTTCTAGCTAGTTCTACTTACATGAATATTATTTATCAATAGAAAAGAAATTTTTATTTATATCATTTGAACAAAAATCAAACTAACCAATGTACAAATTTAAGGTGAAAAAAAAAAACAACAATATACAGTTGAATTTCCTTGTTAAAACAGAGCTTTACAAACTTTATTTTTTATGTTTCAATCAACACATCTGCAAATCTTACTTCTACTTGCAAAAACTCTTGAACTTCTTCTTCAATACTTTTCATTGTTGGATGATGGCTCCATCACATCATCCGCAAATCTTATTGTAACGGCTCAAATTAATTAAACTAGGATTAGCGTTAATCTCGAGGATTAACGGTCGTAATTCGGGCGTTACGTGGACAACTCGGTTGGCTCGAACATGAGAACCGATGAAATATGTTATTTATGAATGGTGGTTGTATATATGTGGTGTTTAACTTTATTTTATTATATTGCACCGCATGTGCGTATGTTGTTATCGAGCGAGTTTGTGTGACGGGTGCTTGCCTCGAAAGGCGTGTCGACGCGGGTGTCGAGTAGTCGAACTACGAGTACACTAGGAAACTTGACTAATTCACGTTAGAATGACTAGTTAATCAATTTAAAATAGGTAATGTAACCATAGGCTAAGATTGATTCAATTAAAATAATAGGCTATGACGTACCTTGAAATGCGTGCCGAGACGCAGGGCACTGAGTGCCGGGTAGTTGGAGTTAGTGGGACCACAAGTTGATAATTATTGGTCACTAAAACACTAATCATAGGCATTACGATGGGCCTAAGCTAAGGTGAATAAATGCAATAAATCAAGACCTGTAATTGAGTAAATTAAATGGAAAGCACAGGATTGGTCTAGAGATACACATTGGCACATCTAGGAACTAGGTGAGTCATGAAATGGTGTCACTTGAGGTTGAGTTAGTGGGATACATGGCAAGAGGTGGACCATTAGATAGTCCCCGGGATACAAAAACTCATGGAGATCAAGGGCTAGGAAGGAACATCACCTTAATATATAACATTAGTGATCAAACAACATGCAAACCAAATCATTCATTCATTTTGCTGGAGAAGAAGAAGGAATTGCTAGAGATGAGTGAATCATCAAGGTGTTGAAGGAATCCATGGGATTTGGTGAGAAATTCTCAAGCTAGCATCTTACATCAACTAGGTACGCATCTTTCTAGTTGAATTTGAAACAAGTTCCGATTTTATACTGATTTCAGAGGGTAGATGATTGAATATTTGCAATTGGATTATATATTTGGATTCTTCATTTCAAGCTGATAATAGGCTATATTGAAGTTCTTAATTTGGTTTTGAAATCATAAAGATATGAATTTTTTGAAGTTATAACATCAAAACTAGAATTCTGCATGTTGTATTAGGAATCAACCTAGGTAATTTGGTCATAACTTGTTCATTTTGGAGCCAAATTGATCCAAACCAGTGACATTTTAAAGCTTATTTAAAGAGGAATAACTTTGGTTAACTGAAGGTATTTTAATTCAAATTTTTTTATGTCCAAACATGCTCTACAAATAGGTGCTGGAATTCAAAATGAAAGTTTTGAAACTAAATTTGTTAAGGAAATAACTCCCTAACTACTTATCCAAATGAGTTGATCTTTTAGTATATCATATTTGGATATGTTTGCTACCTTGTGACCAAAACTCACATTTTTGGAAACTATAGATTGGGAGAAATATATTTTCTAAATCCGCTGGTCGGATTAGATTCTAATTTGACCTATGTTTAGTAAAATCATGATATCTCTTTCATTTTAAATCAAAATTCTGCAAACCAAACCTTTTCGGAAAGCTAAGAGAGAGACCAACAATAATTTACTGATGGAAGATTTCGATATTTGGAACATTTCATGCCTAAAAGTGCGTTAAAAGTTAGGACTAAAATTGAGACTTAATTTAGTCTTTATGGGCTGATTTAGGAAGATTGATTGAAAGTCTATTGAACCAATTTGAAAATACAATAAACACACGTAATTGACTTCAGGGAGTTAGGGGACCATAGCTCAGTGTCGGGGAGCTTGTCGAGTCGGATACGAGAGTTCGGAGAAGTTGGAGCGCGGATTGAGGTGCGTAAACCCAATGAGAATGCTTCACTGAATTCATGGTTTTGGTTTTATCGATATCGCTTTTCATGTGCGACTGCTGAATGGGCGCACATGGATTTTCACTCCTATTCGGTTTGCGTATATATTGGTTGTGGCTAAATCGTTTGCACGAGTTACTTGTGTTTATTGCTCGTGTCGATGGCAGTAGAATATATCTACGACTGTCGGGAGAGATTTAGGGTGTTCCCTTGACTTGAAATAGCGTATGGAGGGGTTCATCTAGTAACTGAAGTTGGGGTTTAGTCACTGTAAGCCTATAAGTATATACGTGGTTCCTATTTGATTTATCGATTACTGGTTGGTTTAAGTCAGGGTTTTCTCGTGATTAGATGGATGTTTTCTTATTATTACTTTATTTCCAAGCTTATTTATTTGGGACATTGCTTATTTACTTCACGTTATTGCTTTTGTTTGTCGTATGTTGCCTACATTCATGGGAATATAATGTATTATTGCCAGGAGTTATATTTATCGTAGTTTATCAATTTTATCTCATGAACATTGTGTGGACTTCTCTTAGGATTTTACACTCTGGACTCGTCACTGTATTTTTGTTGGGTGACTGAGCGCAAATCCTTCAACGAGTAAGGGCAAGGGCAAGGAGGTACTGGGCGACTACCTCTGAAATTGCAGAGTCAGCTCGTGTGTAACTACATATGTATTGATTTTACTTTTGTTGTGTTTTGGGGACTGTAGAACACTAATTACATGTATATGAAACTTTTGTTATACTTATTTCACCTTGATATATACATGGTATCTTTCACCGGGTTTTCCACTACTTAGGATTGTTAAATATTGCATAGTTACTCATTAAAAGACTTCCACTGTAAAATTATCATATAACCTGATAAATTAAGTAACCGGCTAACTAAATTATTAATACTTGTGTAAAGGTTAGTTAGCATAACTAGGGTTAGCTGGAAGAGTGTAAGCAACTAGTTAGGTCGCGAGGCGTCAATGATAAGCGGGTCATGACGTGGCACAGCTTGGTGACGTGGGATGCGACGTGGAGAGATCTCAGGGCGGTCTGGAATTTGGGGCCGCTACACATACGTTATTCTTCACTTGCCACCTCCCCGAACCTTCAATCAATCAATTCTAGAAATGAAAAACCCAAATAAAAAAACCCCAAAAACATAAATAGTTGAAAGAAACAAAGACAACACAACAAGGTTTACACACTCTTAAAGAAATAATAGAGGCCGGTTAAGATGACTTTTTCAGATGAACCTACAAGGCTACACCATCTCTAAGCTATAACCAAACTACATAGGCAGTATCTTTATAGACTTAGTTTTGAGAGAAATATGACATGTACACATAACAAACTAATTTCCACTCCTTGTTTCAAACATTAGATTCAAAAAAAAAAAACATATGAACCTGAAAGAGCATCCGATCCGCTAAATTGAATAGAACAAAAGAATAGATCACCCAGTTGTCTACACCAACAAGTCAATATTAGAACAAAAGATATATTTAAGACATAAATGGCACATAAAGTACTTCTCAACAGTTTCAAGATCTGGTGACATCAGATCGGTCTCTAAACTCTAATAAAGATAGTTTTAAAATGGTTAGTTGTTTAAAAACTCAATGAAAAACAAACAAAGTCATCAACAAAGCATATATATTCATTGTTACAAGCAAGCACAACATGTGCAGCACTACCTGAGGCAGCAAGAACCGTAGCCTTCCGGCAAAATACCTGGCGTTTGAAGTGTTGAACATTTTCAAAATAAATGTTTAATCCCACATTGGTTAGGAACTTCAAGTTTAAAGAGTATATATGTACTCTTGCACCATAGTGTGTGTAAAATAAAATACAAGTGCTATGCGCGGCGCATATGGCGCATTTTAGGCGCTTTTATAGGCGCACTTAGCACTTGGCACGAGGCACGTGCGTGTGTGTCTATATGTGTGCAAGCTAACCATGGGTAAAACTTTTTACCATTAATTTTTACCATTTTCGAGATTAAATGGGTAGTTAGTAGAGTGGCTGAGTGGGTGCAGTTGAAACTGCTCTTCATTAAGGAATTACTGCTCCACTACTCGGAATTTGCCGACTCTTGCAGTATAGAGAGCAAAATTTCCTTTAGGAAAGTGGCAGAGTTACACGCTTTGAAGTCATTGCAAGTCTATCTGGAGTAACAATCTAAAGGAAATCTTTTCATTTTGTCGTTGCAATGGCTTCAATCAAAGAAGCGTCGGCTAACATTGTGGCGGATCGCTTTGATGGAGGCGATTTTACGAGGTGGCGAAGCGAGTGCATTTCCTATTTGGTGGCGCTTCATCTCGGTGTATGTTCGGATACACCGAAACCTATGGAGTCCGATGATGAAACCGTCGAGCGAGATCGGGAAGAGGCGAAATGGGAGACAGATGACCACACTGCAGAGGTCATATCGAACGCCATGAAGGACTCACTGTTCGACCTCTACCATGACGTCCCCTGCGCGAGGAGCTGTGGGAGAAATTGGAGGCAAGGTACCATAAGGAGGATGCGACAAGTAAGAAATTCCTTATATCAAAGTTTATTAATTTTAAAATGGTTGATGAAAGGTCGTCATGGAACAATTTCGTGAAGTTGAGAGGATTAGAAATAATTTCTCTCAACACAATCTTGTCATGGATGAAACAATTGTTGTGTCTTCGATTATTGATAAAGCGCCCCCATCTGGAAGGAGTTCAAACGAACTCTTAAGCATAAAAAAGAGGACATATCTCTTGATGAACTTGCTAACCATCTTCGTGTAGAAGAGGATTGTCGCATGCGGGAAAATGAAAAAGAGCGAGAATGCTCGGGAGATTTCAAAGGTGCATGTGATGGAAGCAAAGAAAGTTCAAAAAGCCCTTCCCGAACAGGCCTAACAAGCCTGGTGGCTTCAAAAGCTCTTCTTTGGTTCGGGAAAACCGAACAACCAAAATCGAGAATCAAAAGAAGCGAGAAAGTCACTTGTTGGTTCTTGCGGGAAAGATGGCCACCTCAAGTCCGAATGTTATCATTGGAAGAGGAAGCAAGGAAAAAATCATGCTTCCTCTAGCAGACGCCAAAGGTGCAGGTAACGACAATGATGATCTCATTGCTATGATATCTGAAATCAACGTCGTTGAAAATGATATGGCTTGGTGGGTAGATTCTGGTGCTACTCGACATGTCTGCAAGAACAAGAGGTTCTTCAAAACCATGGAGGCAGTAGATGAAAATACTGTCTTGTACATGGGAAATGATGCTACTGTCCCTGTTAAAGGCATAGGTAGTATTGATCTGAAGTTTACTTCTGGCAAAGTTGTAACACTCACTAACGTGTATTATGCACCAGAAGTGAGGAAGAATCTTGTGTCGGGTGGTCTGTTGAATAAGTTTGGATTTAGGCTTGTCTTTGAGGCTGACAAGTTTATACTCTCCAAGGGAGGGGTATTTGTAGGGAAGGGGTATGCTTATGAGGGCATGTTTAAGCTCAATGTAATCGCTTTATCTAATAAGAATGTTGTTTCTGCGTATCTTGTGGAGTCTCCTTCATTTTTATGGCATCATAGATTAGGACATGTTCATTTCAGAAAATTATATGATATGGTCAATCTGGAATTACTGCCTTATTTTGATAAATATGAAGGAAATTGCAATACATGCATGAAAACAAAAATAACTAGAAATCCATTTCCTAATGTTGAAAGAAATTCAAAGTTGCTAGACTTGATACATTCGATGTCGTGACATACATAGTACACCCTCGATAGGAGGCAATAAATATTTTATAACATTTATTGATGATTATAGCAAGTTTTGTTATGTTTATTTGTTGCATTCCAAAGATGAGGCAATGGTTAAGTTTCGGGCCTATAAGGCAGAAACTGAATTGCAATGTGAGACCTTTATAAAATGTTTAAGGTCTGATAGGGGAGGAGAGTACTATGATCCAAAGTACTTTGAATCCACTGGAATAGTCCATGAGACTACTCCCCCTTACACACCACAACAAAATGGTGTGGCTGAGCGTAAAAATCGTGTTTTAACCGAAATGGTTAATGCTATGCTATCAAACTCTGGTTTGAGTAGTGGTTTTTGGGGAGAGGCATTGCCGACTGCATGCCATATTTTGAACAGAATTCCACAAAAGAGGAATAAAGTCACCCCATATGAGCTTTGGAATAAGCGAAAACCAAATCTTAATTATTTAAGAGTTTGGGGCTGTAGAGCAATAGTAAAAATACCTGAACCCAAAAAGAGAAAATTGGGTGAAAGGGGAGTGGAGTGCATATTTATTGGATATGCACAACACAGTAAGGCATATAGGTTCATGGTAATTGAGCCTAATAATTCGATTTCGATTAAAACACCGTAATTGAATCAAGGGATGCAATCTTTGACGAGACAAGATTTAAATCTGTCACCAAAGGTATTCCCGAAGAAAACCAAAAAGGGAAGGAAGTCATAGAAATTGAAAATGACAAAGAATTATTAGAAGTTCCTGAACTTCGAAGGAGCAAACGAGCTCGGAAAATTAAGTCATTTGGTTCGATTTCTATACATTCCTAGTTGAAGGAAGTAGAGAAACAAGTAACTAGACAAATTCCGTATTGTTTTAATACGGAAGGTTCGATCCTCAAACAAGAGAGGAGGCAATGAAAGAAAGGGATGCGAATTTTCTCGGAAAGAGGCATTAAATGATGAGATGGATTCAATAATGGAAATAACACTTGGGAGCTAGTTGATCTACCTCTCCGGGTGTAAACCCATTAAATGCAAATTTCTCTTCAAAAGGAAAAGAAGAGTTGATGGATCCATTGAAAAACACAAAGTGAGGCTGGTTGCTAAGGGTTTCACCCAAAAGCATGGAATAGACTATTTCGATACCTATTCACCAAGTAGCTAGAATTGCTACTATCGATTGCTTATTGCAATTGCGGCTATAAACAAGCTGGTCATCAACCAAATGGACGTTAAAACAGCGTTCCTAAATGGAGAATTGGATGAGGAAATATACATGGAACAACTTTGAAGGGTTTATAATGCCGGTCATGAGAATAAAGTGTGCAGATTGCGGAAATCATTGTATGGTTTAAAGCAAGCACCAAAACAGTGGCACCAAAAATTTGACCAGGTTGTACTTGCTTTTGGATTCAAAATAAATGAATCTGATAAATGTGCATATAGCAAGTTTGATGAAAAAGGCAATGGTGTCATTATCTGTCTTTACGTAGATGACATGTTGATTTTTGGAACTGACTTGGAACAAGTTCAGTTGACCAAAAGGTTTCTTTCAAGCCAGTTTGAAATGAAAGATATGGGGCAAGCTGATGTCATACTCGGAATTCAGATTGTAAGAGATGAGGGGAGTATTACTCTAACTCAATCTCATTATATTGAGAAAATTCTCAATAGATTCAATCACTTGAATTGTGCCCCTGTTTCTACCCCACTAGATTCAAGTATTGAGCTAGTGAAAAATACAGGCAATCCGGTTTCACAAGCTGGAGTATTCTAGATTAATTGGATGCTTAATGTATGCAATGACATGCACTAGGCCGGATATTGCCTTGGCAGTAGGCAAGTTGAGTAGATTTACAATTAATCCAAGCGAGTTGCATTGGTTTGCAATTCGAAGAGTTTTGAAATATCTGAAGAAAACAATTAACTATGGTTTATGCTATAGTGGATATCCTTCGGTCTTGGAAGGATTTTCGGATGCAAGTTGGATTGTGAAAGATCAAAATCATGCATCCACAAGTGGGTGGATTTTCACACTTGCTGGAGGTGCAATCTCGTGGGCTTCGAAGAAGCAAACTTTAATGGTTTGGTTCTACCATGGAATCGAGTTTATTGCATTGGCCTCGAGCTTCAAAAGATTTGAATGGCTACGTGAATTATTACACGAGATACCATTGTGGCCTAAACCGGTAGTTCCAATCTCTATCCATTGTGATAGTCGAGGCCACATTGGCAAGGGCTTATAGCCAAATGTACAACGGTAAGTCCGGACATATTGGTGAGACATAGTTGTGTCAGAGAATTGATAACAAAAGGAGTTATCACGATTGACTATGTGAAATCTAGTCAAAACTTGGCAGATCCCCTTACTAAAGGATTGCCAAGAGACTTGGTGAATAAAACATCAAGAGGGATGGGTCTCAAGCCCATAAATTACAGGTCACCAATAGTGGAAACTCAACTCGACGCCTAACATTACGTTAAGTCTTGAGTTCAATGCAGTCAATTTCATTATAAGAGTGACTGTGAGCACTAAATTTTTATAACCATCCCAAGGTTGTTAGTGCTCGGTACCTGCATGTAAAGAGAGGAGGTTGAGATGATCTCTTAATAGTCTTCTAAAAGTACTTAAATTGCGGGGGTACTAGAATGGAGACTACCTATGTGGATGTGAAGTGCGGCGCTTCAAGGAGTTCAAGGGCTTGGCTCCAAAAACATTCACGAGAAGATACGGGACACAAGGCCAATGTTGAATGTGTCAGGATATTTATGGCTTTTTGCTGGTGTAAGTTATATGCGTGATATGTTTATGCTACATATCGAATAGAATCATTGGTTCAAAGTTTATCTACCATGTAATTCTGATATGATGTAATGAACTTTTCACAAGTTAGTGGTTCAAATCGCAAGATACCATTAGTTATGCATATAATGTGTGAGATTTCGTGGATTGAATAATCGATTATTTTGAAAATGGCGGGGGATTGTTGAACATTTTCAAAATAAATGTTTAATCCCACATTGGTTAGGAACTTCAAGTTTAAAGAGTATATATGTACTCTTGCACCATAGTGTGTGTAAAATAAAATACAAGTGCTATGCAAAGTGAGCCACGCGGCGCGCGCATATGGCGCATTTTAGGCGCTTTTATAGGCGCACTTAGCACTTGGCACGAGGCACGTGCGTGTGTGTCTATATGTGTGCAAGCTAACCATGGGTAAAACTTTTTACCATTAATTTTTACCATTTTCGAGATTAAATGGGTAGTTAGTAGAGTGGCTGAGTGGGTGCAGTTGAAACTGCTCTTCATTAAGGAATTACTGCTCCACTACTCGGAATTTGCTGACTCTTGCAGTATAGAGAGCAAAATTTCCTTTAGGAAAGTGGCAGAGTTACACGCTTTGAAGTCATTGCAAGTCTATCTGGAGTAACAATCTAAAGGAAATCTTTTGCTGTCGTTGCAATGGCTTCAATCAAAGAACTGTCGGCTAACATTGTGAAACTGGATCGCTTTGATGGAGGCGATTTTCTGAGGTGGCAGAAGCGAGTGCATTTCTCTTTGGTGGCGCTTCATCCGGTGTATGTTCTGGATACACCGAAACCTATGGAGTCCGATGATGAAAGCGTCGAGCGAGATCGGGAAGAGGCGAAATGGGAGCACAGATGACCACACTGCAGAGGTCATATACTCGAACGCCATGAAGGACTCACTGTTCGACCTCTACCATGACGTCCCCTCGCGCAAGGAGCCGTGGGAGAAATTGGAGGCAAGGTACCATAAGGAGGATGCGACAAGTAAGAAATTCCTTATATCAAAGTTTATTAATTTTAAAATGGTTGATGAAAGGTCTGTCATGGAACAATTTCGTGAAGTTGAGAGGATTAGAAATAATTTCTCTCAACACAATCTTGTCATGGATGAAACAATTGTTGTGTCTTCGATTATTGATAAAGCGCCCCATCCCTGGAAGGAGTTCAAACGAACTCTTAAGCATAAAAAAGAGGACATATCTCTTGATGAACTTGCTAACCATCTTCGTGTAGAAGAGGATTGTCGCATGCAGGAAAATGAAAAAGAGCAGAATGCTCAGGAGATTTCAAAGGTGCATGTGATGGAAGCAGCAAAGTTCAAAAAGCCCTTTCTGAACAGGCCTAACAAGCCTGGTGGCTTCAAAAAGCTCTTGGTTCGGGAAAACCGAACAACCAAAATCAGAATCAAAAGAAGCAGAAAGTCACTTGTTGGTTCTATGGGAAAGATGGCCACCTCAAGTCCGAATGTTATCATTGGAAGAGGAAGCAAGGAAAAAATCATGCTTCCTCTAAAGACCGCCAAAGGTGCGGTAACGACAATGATGATCTCATTGCTATGATATCTGAAATCAACGTCGTTGAAAATGATATGGCTTGGTGGGTAGATTCTGGTGCTACTCGACATGTCTGCAAGAACAAGAGGTTCTTCAAAACCATGGAGGCAGTAGATGAAAATACTGTCTTGTACATGGGAAATGATGCTACTGTCCCTGTTAAAGGCATAGGTAGTATTGATCTGAAGTTTACTTCTGGCAAAGTTGTAACACTCACTAACGTGTATTATGCACCAGAAGTGAGGAAGAATCTTGTGTCGGGTGGTCTGTTGAATAAGTTTGGATTTAGGCTTGTCTTTGAGGCTGACAAGTTTATACTCTCCAAGGGAGGGGTATTTGTAGGGAAGGGGTATGCTTACGAGGGCATGTTTAAGCTCAATGTAATCGCTTTATCTAATAAGAATGTTGTTTCTGCGTATCTTGTGGAGTCTCCTTCATTTTTATGGCATCATAGATTAGGACATGTTCATTTCAGAAAATTATATGATATGGTCAATCGGAATTATCGCCTTATTTTGATAAATATGAAGGAAATTGCAATACATGCATGAAAACAAAAATAACTAGAAATCCATTTCCTAATGTTGAAAGAAATTCAAAGTTGCTAGACTTGATACATTCGATGTCGTGACATACATAGTACACCCTCAATAGGAGGCAATAAATATTTTATAACATTTATTGATGATTATAGCAAGTTTTGTTATGTTTATTTGTTGCATTCCAAAGATGAGGCAATGGTTAAGTTTCGGGCCTATAAGGCGTAAAGCGAATTGCAATGTGAGACCTTTATAAAATGTTTAAGGTCCGATAGGGGAGGAGAGTACTATGATCCAAAGTACTTTGAATCCATTTGGAATAGTCCATGAGACTACGCACTTACACACCACAACAAAATGGTGTGGCTGAGCGTAAAAATCGTGTTTTAACCGAAATGGTTAATGCTATGCTATCAAACTCTGGTTTGAGTAGTGGTTTTTGGGGAGAGGCATTGCCGACCGCATGCCATATTTTGAACAGAATTCCACAAAAGAGGAATAAAGTCACCCCATATGAGCTTTGGAATAAGCGAAAACCAAATCTTAATTATTTAAGAGTTTGGGAAATTTGTAGAGCAATAGTAAAAATACCTGAACCCAAAAAGAGAAAATTGGGTGAAAGGGAGTGGAGTGCATATTTATTGGATATGCACAACACAGTAAGGCATATAGGTTCATGGTAATTGAGCCTAATAATTCGATTTCAGTAAACACTGTAATTGAATCAAGGGATGCAATCTTTGACGAGACAAGATTTAAATCTGTCACCAAAGGTATTCCCGAAGAAAACCAAAAAGGGAAGGAAGTCATAGAAATTGAAAATGACAAAGAATTATTAGAAGTTCCTGAACTTCGAAGGAGCAAACGAGCTCGGAAAATTAAGTCATTTGGTTCTGATTTCTATACATTCCTAGTTGAAGGAAGTAGAGAAACAGTAACTAGACAAATTCCGTATTGTTTTAATACGGAAGCTGATCCTCAAACAGTAGAGGAGGCAATGAAAGAAAGGGATGCAACTTTTTGGAAAGAGGCATTAAATGATGAGATGGATTCAATAATGGAAATAACACTTGGGAGCTAGTTGATCTACCTCCTGGGTGTAACCCATTAAATGCAAATTTCTCTTCAAAAGGAAAAGAAGAGTTGATGGATCCATTGAAAAACACAAAGTGAGACTGGTTGCTAAGGGTTTCACCCAAAAGCATGGAATAGACTATTTCGATACCTATTCACCAGTAGCTAGAATTGCTACTATCAGATTGCTTATTGCAATTGCGGCTATAAACAAGCTGGTCATCCACCAAATGGACGTTAAAACAGCGTTCCTAAATGGAGAATTGGATGAGGAAATATACATGGAACAACCTGAAGGGTTTATAATGCCCGGTCATGAGAATAAAGTGTGCAGATTGCGGAAATCATTGTATGGTTTAAAGCAAGCACCAAAACAGTGGCACCAAAAATTTGACCAGGTTGTACTTGCTTTTGGATTCAAAATAAATGAATCGATAAATGTGCATATAGCAAGTTTGATGAAAAGGCAATGGTGTCATTATATCGTCTTTACGTAGATGACATGCTTGATTTTTGGAACCGACTTGGAACAAGTTCGGTTGACAAAAGGTTTCTTTCAAGCCGTTTGAAATGAAAGATATGGGGCAAGGCGATGTCATACTCGGAATTCAGATTGTAAGAGATGAGGGGAGTATTACTCTAACTCAATCTCATTATATTGAGAAAATTCTCAATAGATTCAATCACTTGAATTGTGCCCTGTTTCTACCCCACTAGATTCAAGTATTGAGCTAGTGAAAAATACGAGCAATCCAGTTTCACAATTTGGAGTATTCTAGATTAATTGGATGCTTAATGTATGCAATGACATGCACTAGGCCGGATATTGCCTTGGCAGTAGGCAAGTTGAGTAGATTTACAATTAATCCAAGCGAGTTGCATTGGTTTGCAATTCGAAGAGTTTTGAAATATCTTAAGAAAACAATTAACTATGGTTTATGCTATAGTGGATATCCTTCGGTCTTGGAAGGATTTTCAGATGCAAGTTGGATTGTGAAAGATCAAAATCATGCATCCACAAGTGGGTGGATTTTCACACTTCTTTGGAGGTGCAATCTCGTGGGCTTCAAAGAAGCAAACTTTAATGGCTGGTTCTACCATGGAATCAGAGTTTATTGCATTGGCCTCAGCTTCAAAAGAAGCTGAATGGCTACGTGAATTATTACACGAGATACCATTGTGGCCTAAACCGGTAGTTCCAATCTCTATCCATTGTGATAGTCAGGCCACATTGGCAAGGGCTTATAGCCAAATGTACAACGGTAAGTCCAGACATATTGGACTGAGACATAGTTGTGTCAGAGAATTGATAACAAGAGGAGTTATCACGATTGACTATGTGAAATCTAGTCAAAACTTGGCAGATCCCCTTACTAAAGGATTGCCAAGAGACTTGGTGAATAAAACATCAAGAGGGATGGGTCTCAAGCCCATAAATTACAGGTCACCAATAGTGGAAACTCAACTCGACGCCTAACATTACATTAAGTCTTGAGTTCAATGCAGTCAATTTCATTATAAGAGTGACTGTGAGCACTAAATTTTTATAACCATCCCAAGGTTGTTAGTGCTCTCGGCACTGCATGTAAAGAGAGGAGGTTGAGATGATCTCTTAATAGTCTTCTAAAAGTACTTAAATTGCGGGGGTACTAGAATGGAGACTACCTATGTGGATGTGAAGTGCGGCCGCTTCAAGGAGTTCAAGGGCTTGGCTCCAAAAACATTCACGAGAAGATACGGGACACAAGGCCAATGTTGAATGTGTCAGGATATTTATGGCTTTTTTTGGTGTAAGTTATATGCGTGATATGTTTATGCTACATATCGAATAGAATCATTGGTTCAAAGTTTATCTACCATGTAATTCGATATGATGTAATGAACTTTTCACAAGTTAGTGGTTCAAATCGCAAGATACCATTAGTTATGCATATAATGTGTGAGATTTCGTGGATTGAATAATCGATTATTTTGAAAATGGCGGGGGATTGTTGAACATTTTCAAAATAAATGTTTAATCCCACATTGGTTAGGAACTTCAAGTCTAAAGAGTATATATGTACTCTTGCACCATAGTGTGTGTAAAATAAAATACAAGTGCTATGCAAAGTGAGCACACGCGCTTGTGCACAGCGCGGCGCGCGCGCATATGGCGCATTTTAGGCGCTTTTATAGGCGCACTTAGCACTTGGCACGAGGCACGTGCGTGTGTGTCTATATGTGTGCAAGCTAACCATGGGTAAAACTTTTTACCATTAATTTTTACCATTTTCGAGATTAAATGGGTAGTTAGTAGAGTGGTGAGTGGGTGCGGTTGAAAGCGCTCTTCATTAAGGAATTATCTTGCTCCACTACTCGGAATTTCCGACTCTTGCAAAGTATAGAGAGCAAAATTTCCTTTAGGAAAGTGGCGAGTTACACGCTTTGAAGTCATTGCAAGTCTATCGGAGTAACAATCTAAAGGAAATCTTTTCTTTGTCGTTGCAATGGCTTCAATCAAAGAAGCGTCGGCTAACATTGTGAAACTGGATCGCTTTGATGGAGGCGATTTTACGAGGTGGCGAAGCGAGTGCATTTCTGTTGGTGGCGCTTCATCTCGGTGTATGTTCGGATACACCGAAACCTATGGAGTCCGATGATGAAAGCGTCGAGCAGATCGGGAAGAGGCGAAATGGGAGACAGAGATGACCACACTGCGCAGAGGTCATATGCGAACGCCATGAAGGACTCTTTGTTCGACCTCTACCATGACGTCCCCTCGCCAAGGAGCTGTGGGAGAAATTGGAGGCAAGGTACCATATGGAGGATGCGACAAGTAAGAAATTCCTTATATCAAAGTTTATTAATTTTAAAATGGTTGATGAAAGGTCTGTCATGGAACAATTTCGTGAAGTTGAGAGGATTAGAAATAATTTCTCTCAACACAATCTTGTCATGGATGAAACAATTGTTGTGTCTTCGATTATTGATAAACTGCCCCCATCCTGGAAGGAGTTCAAACGAACTCTTAAGCATAAAAAAGAGGACATATCTCTTGATGAACTTGCTAACCATCTTCGTGTAGAAGAGGATTGTCGCATGCAGGAAAATGAAAAAAGAGCAGAATGCTCAGGAGATTTCAAAGGTGCATGTGATGGAAGCAGCAAAGTTCAAAAAGCCCTTCCTGAACAGGCCTAACAAGCCTGGTGGCTTCAAAAAGCCTGCTGGTTCGGGAAAACCGAACAACCAAAATCAGAATCAAAAGAAGCAGAAAGTCACTTGTTGGTTCATGCGGGAAAGATGGCCACCTCAAGTCCGAATGTTATCATTGGAAGAGGAAGCAAGGAAAAAATCATGCTTCCTCTAAAGCACCGCCAAAGGTGCAGTAACGACAATGATGATCTCATTGCTATGATATCCGAAATCAACGTCGTTGAAAATGATATGGCTTGGTGGGTAGATTCTCGGTGCTACTCGACATGTCCGCAAGAACAAGAGGTTCTTCAAAACCATGGAGCGGTAGATGAAAATCTTGTCTTGTACATGGGAAATGATGCTCTGTCCTGTTAAAGGCATAGGTAGTATTGATCGAAGTTTACTTACGGCAAAGTTGTAACACTCACTAACGTGTATTATGCACCGAAGTGAGGAATAATCTTGTGTCGGGTGGTCTGTTGAATAAGTTTGGATTTAGGCTTGTCTTTGAGGCCGACAAGTTTATACTCTCCAAGGAGGGGTATTTGTAGGGAAGGGGTATGCTTACGAGGGCATGTTTAAGCTCAATGTAATCGCTTTATCTAATAAGAATGTTGTTTCGCGTATCTTGTGGAGTCTCCTTCATTTTTATGGCATCATAGATTAGGACATGTTCATTTCGAGAAAATTATATGATATGGTCAATCTGGAATTCGCCTTATTTTGATAAATATGAAGGAAATTGCAATACATGCATGAAAACAAAAATAACTAGAAATCCATTTCCTAATGTTGAAAGAAATTCAAAGTTGCTAGACTTGATACATTCTGATGTCTGTGACATACATAGTACACCCTCAATAGGAGGCAATAAATATTTTATAACATTTATTGATGATTATAGCAAGTTTTGTTATGTTTATTTGTTGCATTCCAAAGATGAGGCAATGGTTAAGTTTCGGGCCTATAAGGCAGAAACTGAATTGCAATGTGAGACCTTTATAAAATGTTTAAGGTCTGATAGGGGAGGAGAGTACTATGATCCAAAGTACTTTGAATCCATTGGAATAGTCCATGAGACTACTGCCCCTTACACACCACAACAAAATGGTGTGGCTGAGCGTAAAAATCGTGTTTTAACCGAAATGGTTAATGCTATGCTATCAAACTCTGGTTTGAGTAGTGGTTTTTGGGGAGAGGCATTGCTGACTGCATGCCATATTTTGAACAGAATTCCACAAAAGAGGAATAAAGTCACCCCATATGAGCTTTGGAATAAGCGAAAACCAAATCTTAATTATTTAAGAGTTTGGGGCCTGTAGAGCAATAGTAAAAATACCGAACCCAAAAAGAGAAAATTGGGTGAAAGGGGAGTGGAGTGCATATTTATTGGATATGCACAACACAGTAAGGCATATAGGTTCATGGTAATTGAGCCTAATAATTCGATTTCAGTAAACACTGTAATTGAATCAAGGGATGCAATCTTTGACGAGACAAGATTTAAATCTGTCACCAAAGGTATTCCCGAAGAAAACCAAAAAGGGAAGGAAGTCATAGAAATTGAAAATGACAAAGAATTATTAGAAGTTCCTGAACTTCGAAGGAGCAAACGAGCTCGGAAAATTAAGTCATTTGGTTCTGATTTCTATACATTCCTAGTTGAAGGAAGTAGAGAAACAGTAACTAGACAAATTCCGTATTGTTTTAATACGGAAGCTGATCCTCAAACAGTAGAGGAGGCAATGAAAGAAAGGGATGCAGCTTTCTGGAAAGAGGCATTAAATGATGAGATGGATTCAATAATGGGAAATAACACTTGGGAGCTAGTTGATCTACCTCCTGGGTGTAAACCCATTAAATGCAAATTTCTCTTCAAAAGGAAAAGAAGAGTTGATGGATCCATTGAAAAACACAAAGTGAGACTGGTTGCTAAGGGTTTCACCCAAAAGCATGGAATAGACTATTTCGATACCTATTCACCAGTAGCTAGAATTGCTACTATCAGATTGCTTATTGCAATTGCAGCTATAAACAAGCTGGTCATCCACCAAATGGACGTTAAAACAGCGTTCCTAAATGGAGAATTGGATGAGGAAATATACATGGAACAACCTGAAGGGTTTATAATGCCCGGTCATGAGAATAAAGTGTGCAGATTGCGGAAATCATTGTATGGTTTAAAGCAAGCACCAAAACAGTGGCACCAAAAATTTGACCAGGTTGTACTTGCTTTTGGATTCAAAATAAATGAATCTGATAAATGTGCATATAGCAAGTTTGATGAAAAAGGCAATGGTGTCATTATCCGTCTTTACGTAGATGACATGCTGATTTTTGGAACTGACTTGGAACAAGTTCAGTTGACCAAAAGGTTTCTTTCAAGCCAGTTTGAAATGAAAGATATGGGGCAAGCTGATGTCATACTCGGAATTCAGATTGTAAGAGATGAGGGAGTATTACTCTAACTCAATCTCATTATATTGAGAAAATTCTCAATAGATTCAATCACTTGAATTGTGCCCCTGTTTCTACCCCACTAGATTCAAGTATTGAGCTAGTGAAAAATACAGGCAATCCAGTTTCACAACTGGAGTATTCTAGATTAATTGGATGCTTAATGTATGCAATGACATGCACTAGGCCGGATATTGCCTTGGCAGTAGGCAAGTTGAGTAGATTTACAATTAATCCAAGCGAGTTGCATTGGTTTGCAATTCGAAGAGTTTTGAAATATCTGAAGAAAACAATTAACTATGGTTTATGCTATAGTGGATATCCTTCGGTCTTGGAAGGATTTTCGATGCAAGTTGGATTGTGAAAGATCAAAATCATGCATCCACAAGTGGGTGGATTTTCACACTTCTTTGGAGGTGCAATCTCGTGGGCTTCAAAGAAGCAAACTTTAATGGTGGTTCTACCATGGAATCGAGTTTATTGCATTGGCCTCACTTCAAAAGAAAGCTGAATGGCTACGTGAATTATTACACGAGATACCATTGTGGCCTAAACCGGTAGTTCCAATCTCTATCCATTGTGATAGTCGGGCCACATTGGCAAGGGCTTATAGCCAAATGTACAACGGTAAGTCCGACATATTGGATCGAGACATAGTTGTGTCGAGAATTGATAACAAGAGGAGTTATCACGATTGACTATGTGAAATCTAGTCAAAACTAGGCGAGATCCCCTTACTAAAGGATTGCCAAGAGACTTGGTGAATAAAACATCAAGAGGGATGGGTCTCAAGCCCATAAATTACAGTCCCCAATAGTGGAAACTCAACTCGACGCCTAACATTACGTTAAGTCTTGAGTTCAATGCGATCAATTTCATTATAAGAGTGATTTGTGAGCACTAAATTTTTATAACCATCCCAAGGTTGTTAGTGCTCGGTACCTGCATGTAAAGAGAGGAGGTTGAGATGATCTCTTAATAGTCTTCTAAAAGTACTTAAATTGCGGGGGTACTAGAATGGAGACTACCTATGTGGATGTGAAGTGCGGCCGCTTCAAGGAGTTCAAGGGCTTGGCTCCAAAAACATTCACGAGAAGATACGGGACACAAGGCCAATGTTGAATGTGTCAGGATATTTATGGCTTTTTGCTGGTGTAAGTTATATGCGTGATATGTTTATGCTACATATCGAATAGAATCATTGGTTCAAAGTTTATCTACCATGTAATTCTGATATGATGTAATGAACTTTTCACAAGTTAGTGGTTCAAATCGCAAGATACCATTAGTTATGCATATAATGTGTGAGATTTCGTGGATTGAATAATCGATTATTTTGAAAATGGCGGGGGATTGTTGAACATTTTCAAAATAAATGTTTAATCCCACATTGGTTAGGAACTTCAAGTTTAAAGAGTATATATGTACTCTTGCACCATAGTGTGTGTAAAATAAAATACAAGTGCTATGCAAAGTGAGCCACACGCGCGCGCGTAGCGCGCGTATGGCGCATTTTAGGCGCTTTTATAGGCGCACTTAGCACTTGGCACGAGGCACGTGCGTGTGTGTCTATATGTGTGCAAGCTAACCATGGGTAAAACTTTTTACCATTAATTTTTACCATTTTCGAGATTAAATGGGTAGTTAGTAGAGTGGTTTGAGTGGGTGCGGTTGAAAGCGCTCTTCATTAAGGAATTCTTGCTCCACTACTCGGAATTTGCGACTCTTAAAGTATAGAGAGCAAAATTTCCTTTAGGAAAGTGGCGAGTTACACGCTTTGAAGTCATTGCAAGTCTATACGGAGTAACAATCTAAAGGAAATCTTTCTTTGTCGTTGCAATGGCTTCAATCAAAGAAGCGTCGGCTAACATTGTGAAACCGGATCGCTTTGATGGAGGCGATTTTACGAGGTGGCGAAGCGAGTGCATTTCTGTTGGTGGCGCTTCATCTCGGTGTATGTTCGGATACACCGAAACCTATGGAGTCCGATGATGAAACCGTCGAGCGAGATCGGGAAGAGGCGAAATGGGAGACAGAGATGACCACACTGCAGAGGTCATATATCGAACGCCATGAAGGACTCACTGTTCGACCTCTACCATGACGTCCCCTCGCAAGGAGCGTGGGAGAAATTGGAGGCAAGGTACCATATGGAGGATGCGACAAGTAAGAAATTCCTTATATCAAAGTTTATTAATTTTAAAATGGTTGATGAAAGGTCCGTCATGGAACAATTTCGTGAAGTTGAGAGGATTAGAAATAATTTCTCTCAACACAATCTTGTCATGGATGAAACAATTGTTGTGTCTTCGATTATTGATAAAAGCGCCCCATCTGGAAGGAGTTCAAACGAACTCTTAAGCATAAAAAAGAGGACATATCTCTTGATGAACTTGCTAACCATCTTCGTGTAGAAGAGGATTGTCGCATGCAGGAAAATGAAAAAGAGCAGAATGCTCAGGAGATTTCAAAGGTGCATGTGATGGAAGCAGCAAAGTTCAAAAAGCCCTTCCTGAACAGGCCTAACAAGCCTGGTGGCTTCAAAAAGCCTGCTGGTTCGGGAAAACCGAACAACCAAAATCAGAATCAAAAGAAGCAGAAAGTCACTTGTTGGTTCTGCGGGAAAGATGGCCACCTCAAGTCCGAATGTTATCATTGGAAGAGGAAGCAAGGAAAAAATCATGCTTCCTCTAGCACTGCCAAAGGTGCAGGTAACGACAATGATGATCTCATTGCTATGATATCTGAAATCAACGTCGTTGAAAATGATATGGCTTGGTGGGTAGATTCTGGTGCTACTCGACATGTCCTGCAAGAACAAGAGGTTCTTCAAAACCATGGAGGCAGTAGATGAAAATACTGTCTTGTACATGGGAAATGATGCTACTGTCCCTGTTAAAGGCATAGGTAGTATTGATCTGAAGTTTACTTCTGGCAAAGTTGTAACACTCACTAACGTGTATTATGCACCAGAAGTGAGGAAGAATCTTGTGTCGGGTGGTCTGTTGAATAAGTTTGGATTTAGGCTTGTCTTTGAGGCTGACAAGTTTATACTCTCCAAGGGAGGGGTATTTGTAGGGAAGGGGTATGCTTACGAGGGCATGTTTAAGCTCAATGTAATCGCTTTATCTAATAAGAATGTTGTTTACGTATCTTGTGGAGTCTCCTTCATTTTTATGGCATCATAGATTAGGACATGTTCATTTCGAGAAAATTATATGATATGGTCAATCTGGAATTCTTGCCTTATTTTGATAAATATGAAGGAAATTGCAATACATGCATGAAAACAAAAATAACTAGAAATCCATTTCCTAATGTTGAAAGAAATTCAAAGTTGCTAGACTTGATACATTCGATGTCGTGACATACATAGTACACCCTCAATAGGAGGCAATAAATATTTTATAACATTTATTGATGATTATAGCAAGTTTTGTTATGTTTATTTGTTGCATTCCAAAGATGAGGCAATGGTTAAGTTTCGGGCCTATAAGGCGTAAAGCGAATTGCAATGTGAGACCTTTATAAAATGTTTAAGGTCCGATAGGGGAGGAGAGTACTATGATCCAAAGTACTTTGAATCCCTTTGGAATAGTCCATGAGACTACGCCACTTACACACCACAACAAAATGGTGTGGCCGAGCGTAAAAATCGTGTTTTAACCGAAATGGTTAATGCTATGCTATCAAACTCTGGTTTGAGTAGTGGTTTTTGGGGAGAGGCATTCTTGTCGCATGCCATATTTTGAACAGAATTCCACAAAAGAGGAATAAAGTCACCCCATATGAGCTTTGGAATAAGCGAAAACCAAATCTTAATTATTTAAGAGTTTGGGGGGGTGTAGAGCAATAGTAAAAATACAGAACCCAAAAAGAGAAAATTGGGTGAAAGGGGAGTGGAGTGCATATTTATTGGATATGCACAACACGATAAGGCATATAGGTTCATGGTAATTGAGCCTAATAATTCGATTTCGGTAAACACGTAATTGAATCAAGGGATGCAATCTTTGACGAGACAAGATTTAAATCTGTCACCAAAGGTATTCCCGAAGAAAACCAAAAAGGAAGGAAGTCATAGAAATTGAAAATGACAAAGAATTATTAGAAGTTCTGAACTTGAAGGAGCAAACGAGCTCGGAAAATTAAGTCATTTGGTTCGATTTCTATACATTCCTAGTTGAAGGAAGTAGAGAAACAAGATAACTAGACAAATTCCGTATTGTTTTAATACGGAAGCTGATCCTCAAACAGTAGAGGAGGCAATGAAAGAAAGGGATGCAGCTTTCTGGAAAGAGGCATTAAATGATGAGATGGATTCAATAATGGGAAATAACACTTGGGAGCTAGTTGATCTACCTCCTGGGTGTAAACCCATTAAATGCAAATTTCTCTTCAAAAGGAAAAGAAGAGTTGATGGATCCATTGAAAAACACAAAGTGAGACTGGTTGCTAAGGGTTTCACCCAAAAGCATGGAATAGACTATTTCGATACCTATTCACCAGTAGCTAGAATTGCTACTATCAGATTGCTTATTGCAATTGCAGCTATAAACAAGCTGGTCATCCACCAAATGGACGTTAAAACAGCGTTCCTAAATGGAGAATTGGATGAGGAAATATACATGGAACAACCTGAAGGGTTTATAATGCCCGGTCATGAGAATAAAGTGTGCAGATTGCGGAAATCATTGTATGGTTTAAAGCAAGCACCAAAACAGTGGCACCAAAAATTTGACCAGGTTGTACTTGCTTTTGGATTCAAAATAAATGAATCTGATAAATGTGCATATAGCAAGTTTGATGAAAAGGGCAATGGTGTCATTATCTGTCTTTACGTAGATGACATGCTGATTTTTGGAAGCGACTTGGAACAAGTTCGGTTGACAAAAGGTTTCTTTCAAGCCAGTTTGAAATGAAAGATATGGGGCAAGCTGATGTCATACTCGGAATTCAGATTGTAAGAGATGAGGGGAGTATTACTCTAACTCAATCTCATTATATTGAGAAAATTCTCAATAGATTCAATCACTTGAATTGTGCCCCTGTTTCTACCCCACTAGATTCAAGTATTGAGCTAGTGAAAAATACAGGCAATCCAGTTTCACAACTGGAGTATTCTAGATTAATTGGATGCTTAATGTATGCAATGACATGCACTAGGCCGGATATTGCCTTGGCGATAGGCAAGTTGAGTAGATTTACAATTAATCCAAGCGAGTTGCATTGGTTTGCAATTCGAAGAGTTTTGAAATATCGAAGAAAACAATTAACTATGGTTTATGCTATAGTGGATATCCTTCGGTCTTGGAAGGATTTTCGGATGCAAGTTGGATTGTGAAAGATCAAAATCATGCATCCACAAGTGGGTGGATTTTCACTTGCTTTGGAGGTGCAATCTCGTGGGCTTCAAAGAAGCAAACTTTAATGGTGGTTCTACCATGGAATCGAGTTTATTGCATTGGCCTCGAACTTCAAAAGAAGGCTGAATGGCTACGTGAATTATTACACGAGATACCATTGTGGCCTAAACCGGTAGTTCCAATCTCTATCCATTGTGATAGTCGGGCCACATTGGCAAGGGCTTATAGCCAAATGTACAACGGTAAGTCCAGGACATATTGGTGAGACATAGTTGTGTCGAGAGAATTGATAACAAGAGGAGTTATCACGATTGACTATGTGAAATCTAGTCAAAACTTGGCGAGATCCCCTTACTAAAGGATTGCCAAGAGACTTGGTGAATAAAACATCAAGAGGGATGGGTCTCAAGCCCATAAATTACGGGTCACCAATAGTGGAAACTCAACTCGACGCCTAACATTACGTTAAGTCTTGAGTTCAATGCAGTCAATTTCATTATAAGAGTGACTGTGAGCACTAAATTTTTATAACCATCCCAAGGTTGTTAGTGCTCGGTACCTGCATGTAAAGAGAGGAGGTTGAGATGATCTCTTAATAGTCTTCTAAAAGTACTTAAATTGCGGGGGGTACTAGAATGGAGACTACCTATGTGGATGTGAAGTGCGGCCGCTTCAAGGAGTTCAAGGGCTTGGCTCCAAAAACATTCACGAGAAGATACGGGACACAAGGCCAATGTTGAATGTGTCAGGATATTTATGGCTTTTTCTTTGGTGTAAGTTATATGCGTGATATGTTTATGCTACATATCGAATAGAATCATTGGTTCAAAGTTTATCTACCATGTAATTCTGATATGATGTAATGAACTTTTCACAAGTTAGTGGTTCAAATCGCAAGATACCATTAGTTATGCATATAATGTGTGAGATTTCGTGGATTGAATAATCTGATTATTTTGAAAATGGCGGGGGATTGTTGAACATTTTCAAAATAAATGTTTAATCCCACATTGGTTAGGAACTTCAAGTTTAAAGAGTATATATGTACTCTTGCACCATAGTGTGTGTAAAATAAAATACAAGTGCTATGCAAAGTGAGCCACGCGCGCGCGCGCGCATATGGCGCATTTTAGGCGCTTTTATAGGCGCACTTAGCACTTGGCACGAGGCACGTGCGTGTGTGTCTATATGTGTGCAAGCTAACCATGGGTAAAACTTTTTACCATTAATTTTTACCATTTTCGAGATTAAATGGGTAGTTAGTAGAGTGGTGATGCGCGCCGAACGCGTCAATAAAATTAAAAAAACCTAAACCAACTATTTGCAGAATAGTGGCAAAGGGTCGATCCCACGGAGATTGGTATTCTTTCTAAGGTTTAAAAAGAACAAAAAGGGAAATCGGGTTTTGAGAGAGACTGAATTAATTAACTACTCTAAAAATAAACAAAGTGAATAAAACAATGGAAATAAATTGAAAACAATTAATAAAAATACCAAGGTCAAGACATACAAGTTCGGTTCGGTAAAAGATTGGATTTGGTCTTCGATTTATGTAAAATGTGCAAATCAAAATATCCTAGTGTAGCTATAGACCCGTGTAACGTACGCGGTTCCTCGCTCTTCCCCTGTCTCGATAGCCAAGGTACGACGATGACTACTTCCCTAATCAAACACATAACCACAATTCAAGTGAATTGGGTTTAATGCGTTGACCGCAATGGGCTTTGTGAAGGCACTACACCTAGACAACCGGATCACTCGTGTGTCCGATTTAGCATAGATTTCTAAGGTATTCAACCGGTCTCAAAAGGGTCGAATCAATCGGTATGGTCGATTGCCACTAGTGTGGTCTTATTGCACAAACACGGGCGCTTACGACTCACTGACAAATAAATCAAGATTTAAACTAGTGTTTAACCTTGATTGTTAAAACAATACCCAAGAAAATAAAATATTAATGAAAAGACTAAAATTAAAATATATAAATCTCACAAATCCATTGATATGCGCAGTTGAACCTCCCTCGTCGTCTTGCCTAAGTTAGAGGTTTTTAGCCTCGCATTGGTGAAGAACACAAAAGAATAGAAGAAAAATAAAAAAATAAAGAATGGGGGAAGAGGAGTTCGCCTTCGGCCAGAGAGGCCGAATAGTGAATAGAAGATGATCCCCCGTGCGTTCTCGCCTCTGTTTTTATTTGTCACGCGTGCGCGAGAACGATCAAACGTATTTGTCATGATTTTGCTCCCATCCCCCGCCACGTGTCGAATTTGATTGGGTGAGCTTGCTTGGCATGTATGACGTGGCGAGCAGCGATTGGACGAGGGCTCGCTTGGTGTGACGTCTTTGGTGTGAAGGAGCGCCACGTGTCGCAATGGGATTGAACGACCGCGATTGTTGACCAAGAAGACCTCGACACGTGGGTCGTACGTGATTGGCGGAGACACCTCAACATGACATGCTAGACCAATAGGAGCACGCCACGTGTCATGACGTGACGGTTTAGTGCTTTGACGCGGCGTTTTGATTGGTTAAAGCAATGTGGCGACGCCACGTGGCAGCGTCGATTGATTGGAACACCCCACATCGCTATTCGACCCACCGCGCAACGCGTATTTCGAGGCAAATTGTCCGGCATCCGATCACTGCAAGTAAATACTCCATTTTGAGTATTTTTCCGCCACGAATTCAACCGCGCACTCCGTTAACACTGAAAATAATAAATAAACATAATTAGGCTAGTATTTTGGAGACTTGACAATAAAAATATATAAATAAACTATATATAATATTACATAATTAACGACTCAACAAATACCCCCAAACTTAGGACTTTGCACGTCCCGAGCAAAGGTGTAAATGACAAACACACAAATAAACTAGACTCATAATATAGATATGTGAGACTCGGCTAATCCTATACCCGATTCGAGAATTCATGGAGTTCCTTTAGTTTACATAGTTGCCAAGTTAATAAGCCACTTAAGAAATTTCGGAGTTAAGATATGTCAAGAACCACAACCCAAACACAATTAAGATCACACTTTCAAGACAAAGATATGGTCAAGACAAACGCCATCAACTACTGACGGGTTTTCTTGGTCTACAAATTCAAGCATGCAAGTTTACAATTTTACTTAATCTAGCTATAAGCACTCGAGCTAAATCTTTTTATTTGAAGAGTTTCCATACACTTCCGCCTTTATCCACTTTATATGTATACTCTCTATTTTTTTTCTTCTCCAATTTTTTTTTTCAAATGATACGGTCCCTGCTCCATTTCCTATGGACCGATTTTCTCACTTTTTCCCACCACAAGTTTCCCTGCTCCATTTCCTGTGGAAACTTGTGGGACTCTCTATATTTTGAAAACTCTGTAAGCCCTTCTCACTTTTACTATAATTAAAATATCATCACTTGCACAATTTCAACCGTCTACCAATTTTGGTATCTAGCATAAGGCTTAACCATCATACTAAGTCCATAATCATGAAATCATAAAAATGCTAGGCTACGGACTCGAATGAGTATTTCTCCTAATTTTTCATAAGTGTCAAGTCAAAAAGGCAACCATAATGTACTCATCCACAACCGAAGGCATGAAACAAAGTTTCGGGTGACTCTAAACAATATAATAATGAAAACTATGCTAAACACATGCATGAAAGTGTATCAACGCCTAATGAAATGAGATGGATGAGTATGGAGGAAAAGAAATGGAAGAAATGAGAGAATAAGTGACATTAAACACCACCATTACCATCCAGTCAACCACATGTAACCGCATATAATTGAAAAAATTTAAACGATCTCACTGCGGTCTTTCGTAAAGAAGTCCATCCAACTCATTCCACAAACCCTAAAGTACCCCCAAACTTATTCGAACCTTGTCCTCAAGGTTCAAAACAAGTCAAGGAATCCATGCAACAAAAAGATAAAGAATAGTGGTGAAAAAGAACATGGATAAATAAATAGGAAGATGATACAAATACATGCATAACAAAAGTCTCCAAAAACTAGTGAATGCTCAAATCAGCATGTCTAGGTGACTAAGGAAACTATGAAATAAAATTATCATAATAAAAGCAAGAACTAATAAGCATGAGAATTAATTCAAATGATTCCTATCAAATCTTGCGAGCCAGGAGTCTTTCAACTACGGGCGAAGTCAACAAGATGATGGAATGAAGTTTAGGGTTTTGGGTCTACTTAAAGACCCGCCACTAATGTGGCGACTTAAGTTGGATATGTCCCAACCAAGTCTCAAAACACCTAAAACTCTAATAATATGTTAATTCCTAAAAAAGAATATGCTCAAATTACTCCAAAAATAATGTAAACCATAGTCAAACCTAGCAAAACTCAGGGGGTGGTCTAGTGCCATCAGTGCTCATCAAACATTCATTACACCTGCAAAACTCCAAGAGACCAAGTCAGGGATTTATTAAACATAAAAAAAAATTAAAACTAAATGAAACTGAAATAAATGCAATAAAAACAAAAACAAAGTGAACATTTGCCTCCCAACGACGCCTTTCTTTTAAGTCTTTGGCTAGACTTATTGTGATTCATCACGTGATGCCCTCTCCTTTGGAGATGTCAACAACGAATGGGGCATCTATAGCTTTGGGCAATGCAGCATGCATGCCCTCTTTCAGAGTTCGGAGCTCATTCGGGACCTCTAACACAAAAGAATACGTCGAGTCATGGTCATCCAACACAAAGGTGTCGGCGGTGTAGAAAATTCGCGAACGCTCCTTTACTTCTACCCCCTTGCAAGGTCGATAAATATGCATGGGAAGGTGGGTGGTTTCACCAACACCGAGAGGTTGGTCTTCCTCGTTCTCTTTTCGAGGCTCCTCAGACCTTTCGAAATGACTTCAATTTCTTTCTCGGCTTCATCATCGTCATATTGTGCAATAGTAATGTCGGCTCATGTGAAGAAACGTATAGTGTTTCCTCGGTTCGCTCAAATGCTCGTCCACAATTGATAACTCATCAAACTCAACACTTTTAGATGTATCGGCATTCACGGTCTCATCGAGTCAAAAATTGGTTGCGGAGGCAACTCTTCCTCATCCATCAAATGCTCAAGTATAGCGGTAACTTGAGTTTCGAATTTTGCAAATTTGATTTCATATCTTGCATATCCTCCTGCAAGGGCTCTTTGAGTGGTGCTTTGAGAAAGCCAATCGGAGATCATATTTCTCTCAATGTCTGCAATGGTTCTCCGTTCATGTTGATGACTTTGTTGAAAAGTTGGTTCTCGAAGATCAAGTCATTCATCATGTCTCATATAGGCCTCTTTTCATGTTGAGGAATTTGTGGACTTCGCTTAGACATATAGAAGTTGGGTTGTGGTGATGCATAAGTGGAACCATGATGATTCTTATACTTCGAATACGGACAAGCATACGTGGGATGAAAGTACTTTCCACGATTTCCACAAACCACGACTGTTGCACAAAAGATTGCGAGTTAGAAAATTGATGTCCATTATGTGACATACCTACCCCATTCACAACATGATAGTATGAGTCTTCGAATCGACCGTAATTATGGGTGTAGGAGGCCATTATGGAATTACTGCAAAAATGTTAGAAACAAGGAACTAGATACAAAATAATAAAAAAAACCAAAGAAAAATAAAAATTAAAAATTAAAAAAATAAAAACCAAAGAAAGAAAAAAGCAAATTCCCCGGCAACGGCGCCAAAAATTGACGCGCGCCGAACGCGTCAATAATATTTAAAATAACCTAAACCAACTATTTGCAGAATAGTGGCAAAGGGTCGATCCCACAGGGACTGGTAATCTTTCTTTGGTCAAAAAGAACAAAAAGGGAAATCGGGGTTTAAGAGAGAGTGAATAATTTAATAAATTAACTAGTCTAAATATAAACAAAATAATTAAAGCAAGGAGATAAAATTGAAAATAAAATAATTAATAAAAATACCTAGGTCAAGACATACAAGTTCGGTTCGGTAAAAGATTGGATTTGGTCGTCGATTTATGTAAAATATGCAAATCAAAATATCTTAGTGTAGCTATAGACCCGGTAACGTACGCGGTTCCTTGCTCTTCCTAATCTCGATAGCCAAGGTACGACGATGACTACTTCCCTAATCAAACACATAACCACAATTCAAGTGAATTGGGTTTAATGCGTTGACCGCAATGGGCTTTGTGAAGGCACTACACCTAGACAACCGGATCACTCGTGTGTTCGATTTAGCCTAGATTTCTAAGGTATTCGACCGGTCCCAAAAGGGTCGAATCAATCGGTATGGTCGATTGCCACTAGTGTGATCTTATTGCACAACTACGGGCGCTTACGACTCACTGACAAATAAATCAAAGTTTAAACAAATGTTTAACTTTGATTGTTCAAACAATACCAAAGAAAATAAAATAATAATGAAAAGACTGAAATTAAAATATATAAATCTCACAAATCCATTGATATGCGCAGTTGAACCTCCCTCGTCGTCTTGCCTAAGTTAGAGGTTTTTAGCCTCGCATTGGTGAAGAACACAAAAGAATAGAAGAAAAATAAAAAATAAAGAATGGGGGAAGAGGAGTTCGCCTTCGGCCAGAGAGGCCGAATAGTGAATAGAAGATGATCCCCCCGTGCGTTCGTTCGCCTCTGTTTTTATTTGTCACGCGTGCGCCGAGAACGATCAAACGGCATTTGTCATGATTTTGCTCCCATCCCCCGCCACGTGTCGAATTTGATTGGGTGAGCTTGCGGCATGTATGACGTGGCGAGCAGCGATTGGACGAGGGCTGGCGGTGTGACGTCTTTGGTGTGAAGGATCGCCACGTGTCGCAATGGGATTGAACACCCGCAGATTGTTGACCAAGAAGACCTCGACACGTGGCATGTACGTGATTGGCGGAGACACCTCAACATGACATGCTAGACCGATAGGAGCACGCCACGTGTCATGACGTGACGGTTTAGTGCCTTGACGCGGCGTTTGCTTGATTGGTTAAAGCAATGTGGCGACGCCACGTGGCAGCGTCGATTGGTGGAACACCCTGTCATCGCTATTCGACCCACCGCGCAACGCGTATTTCGAGGCAAATTGTCCGGCATCCGATCACCTGCAAGTAAATACTCCATTTTGAGTATTTTTCCGCCACGAATTCAACCGCGCACTCGTTAACACCTGAAAATAATAAATAAACATAATTAGGCTAGTATTTTGGAGACTCGACAATAAAAATATATAAATAAACTATATATAATATTACATAATTAACGACTCAACAAATACCCCCAAACTTAGGACTTTGCACGTCCCGAGTAAAGGTGTAAATGACAAACACGCAAATAAACTAGACTCATAATATAGATATGTATAGACTCAACTAATCCTATACCCGATTCAGAATTCATGGAGTTCCTTTGGTTTACATAGTTGCCAAGTTAACAAGCCACTCATGAAATTTCAGAATTAAGATATGTCAATAACCGCAACCCTAACATAATTAAGATCACACTTTAAAGACAAAGATATGGTCAAGACAAATGCCATCAACTACTCGCGGGTTTTCTTGGTCTATACATTCAAGCACGCAAGTTTACAATTGCACTTAATATAGCTATAAGCACTCGAGCTAAATCTTTTTATTTGAGGAGTTTCCATACACTTCCGCCTTTATCCACTTTATATGTATACTCTCTATTTTTTTCTTCTCCATTTTTTTTTATTTTTGTTTTTTCAAATGATACGGTCCCTGCTCCATTTCCTATGGACCGATTTTCTCACTTTTTCCCACCACAAGTTTCCCTGCTCCATTTCCTGTGGAAACTTGTAGGACTCTCTATATTAAGAAAACTCATGTTAGCCCTTCTCACTTTCACTATAATTAAGCAAATTCCCCAATGTGGGTTAAAGTCTCATCACTTGCACAATTTCAACCGTCTACCCATTTTAAATATTATTGACGCGTTCGCGCGCGTCAATTTTTGCGCCATTATTCGTCGGGGACTTGTTTTTTTCTTTCTTTGGTTTTTATTTTTTTAATTTTTAATTTTTATTTTTCTTTGGTTTTTTTTATTATTTTGTATCTAGTTCCTTGTTTCTAACATTTTTGCGAGGTAATTCCATAATGGCCTCCTACACCCATAATTACGGTCGATTCGAAGACTCATACTATCATGTTGTGAATGGGGTAGGTATGTCACATAATGGACATCAATTTTCTAACTCGCAATCTTTTGTGCAACAGGTCAGGGTTTGTGGAAATCGTGGAAAGTACTTTCATCCCACGTATGCTTGTCCGTATTCGAAGTATAAGAATCATCATGGTTCCACTTATGCATCACCACAACCCAACTTCTATATGTCTAAGCGAAGTCCACAAATTCCTCAACATGAAAAGAGGCATATACGAGACATGATGAATGACTTGATCTTGAGAGAACCAACTTTTCAACAAAGTCATCAACATGAACGGAGAACCATTGCGAGACATTGAGAGAAATATGATCTCCGATTGGCTTTCTCAAAGCACCACTCAGCCCTTGCGGGAGGATATGCAAGTATATGAAGTCAAATTTGCAAAATTCAGAAACTCAAGTTACCGCTATACTTGAGCATTTGATGGATGAGGAAGAGTTGCCTCCGCAACCAATTTTTGACTCTGATGAGACTGTGAATGCTGATACATCTAAAAGTGTTGAGTTTGATGAGTTATCAATTGTGGACGAGCATTTGAGCGAACCAGAGGAAACATTATACGTTTCTTCACATGAGCCAGACATTACTATTGCACAATATGACGATGATGAAGCTGAGAAAGAAATTGAAGTCATTTCTGAAAGGTCGGAGGAGCCTCAGAAAGAGAACGAGGAAAACCAACCTCTCGTGTTGGTGAAACCACCCACCCTCCCATGCATATTTATCAGACCTTGCAAGGGGGTGGAAGTAAAGGAGCATTCGCGAATTTTCTACACTGCCGACACCTTCGTGTTGGATGACCATGACTCGACAGATTCTTTTGTGTTAGAGGTCCCGAATGAGCTCCGAACTCTGAAAGAGGGCATGCATGTTGCATTGCCCAAAGCTATAGATGCCCCATTCGTTGTTGACATCTCCAAAGGAGAGGGCATCACGTGATGAATCACAATAAGTCTAGCCAAAGACTTAAAAGAAAGGCGCTCGTTGGGAGGCAGCCCATCTTTGTTTTTATTGCATTTATTTCAGTTTAATTTAGTTTTAATTTTTTTTATGTTTAATAAATCCCTGACTTGGTCTCTTGGAGTTTTACAGGTGTAATGAATGTTTGATGAGCACTGATGGCACTAGACCACCCCCTGAGTTTTGCTAGGTTTGACTATGGTTTACATTATTTTTGGAGTAATTTGAGCATATTCTTTTTTAGGAATTAACATATTATTAGAGTTTTAGGTGTTTTGAGACTTGGTTGGGACATATCCAACTTAAGTCGCCACATTAGTGGCGGGTCTTTAAGTAGACCCAAAACCCTAAACTTCATTCCATCATCTTGTTGACTTCACCCGTAGTTGAAAGACCCGGGCTCGCAAGATTTGATAGGAATCATTTGAATTAACTCCTATGCTTATTAGTTCGTGCTCTTTTTATGATAATTTTATTTCATAGTTTCCTTAGTCACCTAGACATGCGAGATTTGAGCACTCACTAGTTTTTGGAGACTTTTGTTTTGTGTGCATGTATTTGTATCATCTTCCTATTTATTTATCCATGTTCTTTTTCACCACTATTCTTTATCTTTTTGTTGCATGGATTCCTTGACTTGTTTTGAACCTTGAGGACAAGGTTCGGAATAAGTTTGGGGGTACTTTAGGGTTTGTGGAATGAGTTGGATGGACTTCTTTACGAAAGACCGCAGGTGAGATCGTTTAAATTTTTTCAATTATATGCGGTTACATGTGGTTGACGGATGGTAATGGTGGTGTTTAATGTCACTTATTCTCTCATTTCTTCCATTTCTTTTCCTCCATACTCATCCATCTCATTTCATTAGGCGTTGATACACTTTCATGCATGTGTTTAGCATAGTTTTCATTATTATATTGTTTAGAGTCACCCGAAACTTTGTTTCATGCCTTCGGTTGTGGATGAGTACATTATGGTTGCCTTTTTGACTTGACACTTATGAAAAATTAGGAGAAATACTCATTCGAGTCCGTAGCCTAGCATTTTTATGATTTCATGATTATGGACTTAGTATGATGGTTAAGCCTTATGCTAGATACCAAAATTGGTAGACGGTTGAAATTGTGCAAGTGATGATATTTTAATTATAGTAAAAGTGAGAAGGGCTAACAGGAGTTTTCAAAATATAGAGAGTCCCACAAGTTTCCACAGGAAATGGAGCAGGGAAACTTGTGGTGGGAAAAAGTGAGAAAATCGGTCCATAGAATCAAAATTTGACGCGTGTCGAATGCGTCAAAATATATAATCCCGATGAGATTACCAATGACTACAAGAACTGCAGTAGTGGCAAGCACGGGGTCGAACCACGAAGACCAAGTTTCTTACCTATGCTACGAAACTAAAAATAAATCGGGGTGTTCACAGGAATAATTTCTAATCAATTAAAACTAGACTAAAAATAGCAAGTAAATAAATCAATCAAGTGGGAAACAATCCAAACCATCAGTATCACAAATCTCCTCAATTTGGCATAATTTTACATACGGTCCTCAATCTAATCAAAGCATGCAATCCATAATAAGTTAGTGTAGCTATAGACCCGGTAACGTACGCGGGTCCTCGCACTTCCCTATCTCGATGGTCAAGGTACGACAATGACCACTTCCCTAATCAAACACACAACCACAATTCAAGTGAATTGGGTTTAATGCGTTGACCGCAATGGGCTTTGTGAAGGCACTACACCTAGACAACCAGATCACTAGTGTGTCCGATTTAGCCTAGATCCCTATGGTATTCAACCGGTCCCAAAAGAGACTAATCAATTGGTAGGGTCAATTGCCACTAGTGTGGTCTTATTGCACAAACACGGGTGCTTACAACTCACTGGCATGTAAATCAAGATTTAAACCAGTGTTTAATCTCAATAATTTAACCAATATCAAAGGGAATAAAATATTATGAAGAACAAATTAAATAAATAAATAAATAGATCTCACATATGTTTTTATGCCAAAATGGGTGATTTGATCCACCTCTGGTTCAGATTGATGAGTTTAGCCGGCCATCGTTGTCAAGAACTCCATCAAAATTTTAGAATAAAGTGTAAAACAATGGTTTTTTGTGGAAGAGAAAAGAGAATGATCAATAACAAAGCCGCTGGAAAAACACAAATAAAAAACCCCTTCCGCTCTGTCCCGATTCGCGAAACTAATAAAACTGTTTGTGACACGTGCGCCGAGGCCGATCGAACGGTCGTCATGAATTTGCTCCATCCACTGCCACGTGTCATCGTGTGGTTGGTTGAGGGCAACTGTTGTGGAACGTGGAGAGGCAGCAATTGGCGTGTCAAGATGCGCGCATATTCGTTAATTTGTGGAGATGGTAGCGATGCGTGTCGCGAGGTTAATCACAAGGCTGCTGGAGAGAAGAGATAAGTGGACGTACTCTCTGTTTCCTTTTTCTTCTTTGTTTGCTTTATATGCATATCTTCACCAGATTATCTAACTATATATACACATATATATATATATATGATATGTATATATTTTTTCCATATGTAACGCAAATCCAACCAACTCATGCCTTATTGTTATCAACGCCGTGATGCTCCTCATATTTTCATTTAAATTCCATAACACGTGTGGGCCCACCAAATCTGCCTCGAGATATGCACTAACACGATTTTCGATGTTGACGGATCCGGGCATATGAATACTCGATTTTTGCGTAGTTTTTCACCACGAACTTAACCGTGCACTCCAAAAACCACGAAAATAATAAATAAAGATAATTAGGCATATATTTCAGTGATAAAAATACATAAATAAATTATATAATGTGCATAAATAATGACCTATCAAATACCCCCAAACTTAAGACTTTGCACGTCTCGAGCAAAGGTATAAATGACACATACAAATAAACTAGACCTCTAATACGACTATGCAATGACTCAACTACTCTATACCCGATTTAAAATTCATGGAGTTCCTTTGGTTTACATAGTCGCCAAGATAACAAATTACTCAAGAAATTTCGGAGTTATGATATGTCAAGAGTCGCAACCCAAACACAATTAAGATCACATTTTCAAGACAAAGATATGGTCAAGACAGACGCCATCAACTACTTGCGGGTTTTCTTGGTCTATAAATTCATGCACACAAGTCCACAATTTCCATGAAAATAGCGCATCAACGCGTCAAAAGTACCATGCACAAGAAATGCAACCACATTCTCCACTATTGTAGACTTAGCACCAGTGGGAATCAATAGGACTTCAATAGGCTATAACAAGGCTGGGGAATGGTACCAAGGAAGTGGTGTAAAGGGTACGCGAAATGTTGAAAAACTAGAACTTAGATTATAGAATGACTACCGAGAACATGAATGTGACCAAAGCGCACTAAAATTCATTTTTCATTCAAAATGTGCGAGTCCTCACCTTTTTCCAACCACCGGCTCCTGCTCCATTTCTGTGGATGCCGTTTTAGGTGGGACTCTCTAATCATGAATTTCCCCTTAATTTGGGTAAGTAAACAATTTTTCCTCTGATTTTTTTTTTCTCCTCATGTCTCTTTATAAGGATTTCAAATCTAAGTCTAGTTTCCAACTAGGTATAAGATATAAGGCTAATGGTGAGGGTTTAATGACAGTAATCAAAGAAATCGGGTTTAATTCGGCTCAAATGGGCTAACTAGTGATAAGATGAAAGGTAGGTCTAAGGTTAAGGGTTTAAATTCAAAAATGGCCTAAATCATTTCCCCAAAAGTGTTCTAGTCATAAGAATTTAGACTCGAGTGAGTTACATCCTCGTTCTGGTACTCTAGAAATCAGACTTGCACAATTCCGACCTTCTGCCCCCTTTGGTATCTAGCACGAGCTCAACCAACATACTAAGTCTCTAATCATGAAATCATAAGAATATTGGGCTACAGGCTCGAGTGAGTGTTTCACCTAATTTCTCCTGAGTCTCAAGTCAACAGGGTAACCATAGAGTACTCATCCACAGCCAAAGGCATGAAACAAAATATCGGGCGACTCTATACTAAAAATATGCATGAAAGTGTATCAACTCCTAATAAAATGAGAAAGTGAAATATGGAGAGCAAAGAAATGGAAGAAATAAGATATACAAAATACCACCAATACCGTCCGATAACCGCATATAATGGAAAAAATTTAAACAATCTCACCTGCGGTCTTTCGCATAGAGACCCATCCAGCTCAGTCCACAAATCCTAAAGTACCCCCAAACTTATTCTGAACCTAGTCCTCAAGGTTCAAAACAGTTTAGGAGCACATATGAACACATATGACAAGGTGAAAGAATATGATAGATATAGAGGCAAGGAAATGAAACAAGATCATGCAGAAGACTGACACTAACCCTAAATCTACGGACGAAAAGAAGATGGGTGACCTTAGCAGATTGCGAAGTGACTAACCGTACTTACAGAACATGTGAGGAGCCGCAGGAGCAATATCAGGCTCTCAAAATCCAGTGTGCTATGCAAAGGCCACACACCTATAAAAAGTCACAATGAGATAATAGTAAGAATACTCCACAAAATACTAAAATAAAAATCAAAAAGGAAAGGGATAGAAGCTTGGGGTGCCTCCCAAGAGCGCCTTTATTTAACGTCGTTGGCTCGACTCAGTCTGACTCTTTCTCAGTCAAAGTACTCTACAACTGCTAGAGTCTCGCTCTCGATCTCATGCTGTGGGAAGTTCTCGTAGAACGGCTTTAGTCGGTGCCCATTCACTTTGAAAACTTTCCCTGTGTCGACGCTCCTGATCTCAACTGCACCATGTCCAAACACATCAGTAACAACAAAAGGTCCGAGCCATCGTGACCTCAATTTCCCTGGATGGAGAGTTAATTTGGAATTATAAAGTAGGACCTTTTGGCCGACTATGAAAGTCTTACGAGATAAGTTGCGATCATGGAACGCCTTGGTTTTATCCTTATAAATTCGAAAGCGAGACTCGTAGGCATCGTTCGAATTTCCTCTAATTCTGAAGATCCAACTTTCTCTCGTTGCATTTGCGTCGAGTTCCATATTGAATTTGTTTGATAGCCCATAGAGATTTATGCTCTAACTCGGACCGCAAGTGGCACGATTTGCCGAAGACTAAGCGATACGGAGACATTCGATTGGCGTTTTATACGCCGTTCGATAAGCCCATCCGCATCATCAAGGCGTGTGCTCCAGTCCTTTCGTGACGGATTTACAGTCTTCCCCAAAATGGATTTGATCTCCCTATTTGACACCTCCGCTTGGCCACTAGTCTGAGGGTGATAGGCCGTAGATGTACGGTGTGTAACATTATACTTGCGCAGGAGATTTTCAACCATGCGGTTGCAGAAATGGGTACCTCGATCACTAATCAAAGCCCGTGGAGCGCCAAAAGTTGAAAAGATTCGTGATTTCAGAAAATCGCATACCACCGACGAATCATTGGTGCGAGTGGCTTTAACTTCCACCCATTTGGACACGTAATCCACCGCCAGTAAGATATAAAGGAAACCGTGTGACGGTGGAAATGGCCCCATGAAGTCGATCCCCCAAACATCAAAAATCTCGCAAAATAGGATCGAGGTCAGTGGCATTTGATCCCTGTGACTCGTGGAAAGTCGGCCGACCGACATTTGGCACAGGTCTTGGCGTATAGATATGAATCATGAAAAATGGTAGGCCAATAAAACCCGCTCTCCAAAACCTTCATAGCTGTCCTACGTGGACCGAAATGACCACCGCAGGCATATGAATGACAGAATGTCAGTATAGATTGTGTTTCACTACGGGATACACATCGACGAATGACTGGTGCGAGCAAAACTTCCACAAGTATGGGTCATCCCACACATAGTGTTTGGAATCGCTCCGAATCTTATCCTTTTGGGCTCGCGTAAGGTGTGAGGTGAAAGCTCTCGTGTAACGAGGTAGTTTACCAGATCTGCAAACCAAGGGAGTTCCTCAGAAATTGCTAAGAGATGTTCATCAGGAAAATCATCTCGAAGCGGGACAGGTGCTTCACCATTCTCGATACGACTGAGATGGTCAGCAACAAGATTTTCTACACCACTTTTATCTTTAATCTCGATGTCAAACTCTTGTAACAAGAGTATCCATCGAATGAGACGAGGTTTAGCTTCCTTTTTGGCCATAAGGTACTTTAAGGCAGCATGGTCAGAGTAGACGACCACCTTAGTTCCCAAGAGATAAGGCCGAAATTTCTCCAAAGCGAAGACGACAGCTAGAAGCTCCTTCTCTGTAGTGGTGTAATTCAGTTGGGCAGGATCAAGAGTTCGGGAGGCATAGTATATGACATGAGAAGCCCGTCCGACTCGTTGCCCAAGCACAGCACCCACAGCATGGTTGCTGGCATCGCACATGATCTCAAAAGGTAGCTCCCAGTTAGGAGCTCGAATCACCTGGAGTAGATATGAGAGAGTGTTTGAGTGCATCGAATGCACTCCTACATGCCCTGTCGAAATGGAAAGGCACGTCCATCTGAAGAAGGCGACACAAGGGTTGTGCAATTTTGGAGAAATCCTTTATAAATCGCCGATAGAAACCGGCATGGCCAAGGAATGATCGGATTTCTCGCACAGTCGTGGGGTAAGGCAATTTTTGAATTACTTCAATCTTTGCCGGGTCTACCTCCACACCCTTAGCAGACACAATGTGACCCAAGATAAGACCTTGATCCACCATGAAGTGACATTTCTCGTAATTGAGGATCAAGTTCTTCTGGATACATCGGTGAAGTACCTTAGTCAGGTGACTAAGGCAAAGATCGAATGAATCACCGTAAACAGTGAAATCATCCATGAATACTTCGATGAAGTGCTCAACGAAGTCAGAGAATATGCTCATCATACACCTCTGAAAAGTAGCAGGTGCATTGCATAGCCCAAAAGGCATGCGCCGGTAAGCGAAAGTACCAAAAGGACAAGTGAAGGTGGTCTTCTCTTGATCCTCAGGTGCTACAGGAATCTGGTGAAAACCAGAATAGCCATCCAAGCAGCAGTAGTGAGACCTGCCTGCTAAACGCTCTAACATCTGGTCAATGAAAGGCAATGGGAAGTGGTCTTTCCTAGTAGAAGCATTAAGCTTCCGGTAATCGATACATACTCGCCATCCGTTTTGGACGCGAGTTGGGACTAACTCACCGCGTGAGTTCGTGACCACTGTGATCCCCGTTTTCTTGGGAACCACCTGAATGGGACTGACCCACTTGCTGTCAGAGATCGGGTAGATCATCCCAGCGTCAAGGAGCTTCAGAATCTCCTTTTTAACCACATCCATCATCGGTGGGTTCAGTCTCCGTTGTGCTTCTCGTGAAGGTTTTGACCCTTCTTCCATATGTATCTGATGCATGCATGTGGAAGGGCTAATACCTTTAATGTCAGCAATCGTCCACCCTAGGGCTTCTTTGAACTCTTGAAGCACATGAATCAGCTTCTCTTCCTCTGGTAATGTGAGTTTAGTGGAGATGATCACTGGTAAAGTATCATTCTCGCCTAAAAACACATATTTGAGGTGGCTGGGCAGTGGTTTGAGCTCCAGTGTGGGGGCTCGCTCCATAGAGGGGAGAAGTGTAGAGTTCGAAGCTGGTAAGTCAAGATATGCTAGGGTAGGAAAATGAAGTGGAGCAGAGTCCAACTCAAAGATCAATTCCTCGATCTCTGTATCAAGGGCGAAGCCTTGCTGTCGCAAATAATCGGTGTCGAGATGATTCTCCAACACCACTTTCATATCATCACCTTTCACGATAAAGGTGTCCTGGACAAGTGAGTCCACACTGTCCAAGGCAAGCACCATAGAAGAGGCATCGCAGGGATGGCGCATCGCATCATAGATGTTGAACTTAATGAGTTCACCATCAAACTCCATGGTTAGAGAACCACTGTGAACATCAATCTTGGTCTTGGCGTCTTTAGGAAAGGCACGCAAGCAAGACGAGGAAAAATGGGGGCATGGCTGAGTCTTCATATCAATGATATAGAAGTCAGCAGGAAATATGAGCTCACTAACCTTCACCAGGATGTCTTCCAAGACACCCACAGACGAACGAGACCGATCTCGCTAAATGTATGACAATTCCAGTATCCTTTAGAGGGCCAGCCTTCAATGTCTCATATATGGATAGTGGCATGACATTGATAGAGGCGCCGAGGTCACACATAGCTTTCTGGATCTCAACTTCACCAATTGTGCAAGGGACAGTGAACATGCCCGGGTCCTCACACTTGGTGGGCAACTTTTTGCGTAGGATAGCTGAGACATTCTCACCTACAGTGATTTTCTCGTTGCCTTTGAGTCGACCTTTGTTGGTGCATAGGTCTTTAAGCAACTTAGCATAGCGGGGCATGTGTGCTAAGGCGTCAAGAAGTGGGATGTTTATCGCCACTTTCCTCAAGATTTCCAGAATTTCCTTCTCTTCTCCAACCTTTTTACTCTTAATGAGGCGTTGAGGGAACGGAGGTAGAATTTTGAGAGAAGGTGGTGCTTCCTTATCCAAGTGTACCGTTTCAGTGTGAGACGGTTGAATTTCGAGCTCCTGCTCGACTTCCTTGGGTTTAGGGGTGACCTCTTTAGGATTGGGTTCTTTAAGGACTTCTTCCAACTCTCTGCCGCTACGAAGTGTGACAGCATTAACGTTCGCATTAGGATTCGGGTGCGGTTGAGATGGCAACTTGCCTTTCTCATCCGTGCGCCCAACTTGAAGGGCCAGTTGCCCTATTTGAACCTCGAGATGCTTAATGCTAGAAGCATGGCTCGCGATTGTCTCATTTTTTAGTTGGACGAAATCTTTAGAGAGTCTGTCTTGATTAGCAATGAGTGTCCTCATCATGTCTTCTAAAGATCCCGAATTCTGAGCAGGTTGGGACTGTTGAGGAGGAGGTTGTCCTTTTGGAACATACTGAAGGAAGTTCGATTCGGGGACGGAACTAAAATAGGGGCTTTTTACGGCATGATTATAGGTGTTGCTGAAGTTGTTGCCGTATTGATTCCTTGGTGGTCCTTGGAATCCGCCACCTAAAGCGTTCGCCTGTTCGTTCTCGAATAAGGTAGGACAAGAGTCAGTGGGATGGTCCTTGGCTGTACAGAAGCCGCAAGCTTTAACTTGAGCTTTTCCTGAGGTGAGGAATCGCTCCATGAGATCGGTGAGTTTATCAAGCTTGCTATTGGCAGAATTTGACCCTACTCCGTCATAAAGACTTCGTGAAGGTCCCTCTTCACCGTCATCAATGTAATGACGTGATTGACTTGCTATGGAGTCATACGGTTCAAACATCTCCTCGGTGGTTTTACATCGTAGTCTCCTCCACAAGCATTGTCAATCATTCGTTTCTCGGGGCGTAAGCCCCATATAGAAGAAACGAACAATGGAGAGGTTGCTTTGGCCATGTTGGGGGCATTGCGTAAGTAAGCGTTTATAGCGACCCCAATAATCGCCAAAAGATTCGCCCCGTTTCATTTTGATACTACATATCTCTCTAGTGAGTTGGGAAGCTCTGGATTCAGGGAAGAACTCTTTGAGGAATGCAGAAATCATGTCGTTCCAATTTGTGATGGAACCAGGAGGAAGATAGAAGAGCCAGTCTTGAGCTTTATCCTTAAGGCAGAAAGGAAAAGCTGAGAGTTTGACTTCGTCTTCATCGACACGAGGGGGAATCATGGTCCTACACTTAGAATGGAAGTCCTTAATGAAGGTGACCGGATCCTCACGATCCGATCCATGGAAGACGGGGAGCAGGTTAATAAAACCTGACCTGAGCTCAAAATTGCCCCTGTGGGCTGGGAATGCGATGCAGTGTGGCTGATGAGCCAGGAGATCCTGTATCCCATCATTCGCCATCCCGATGGTAATGCGACGGTCGGCCTGAGGTTGTGCCCAAGGGTTAGCTTGTGGCCTTTGTGGAAGGGCATCAACCACTCGTTGATCGAACGGTTGATCTTTGGTGTAATCTGAGGCCTCGCCATTGTTCCACCGGTGCATATGGTCCAGTGGTGCGACAAGCGTCCGGGAGGAATAACTATAGGTTCCTCCCGTCTCTCATGTGGTGCAATGGGTGCATGTGGTGCATGTGGGTTCCCCAATGTGGTCAGCCATCAAAAGGGTTGCTCGTCGTTCGGTTGAACTACGGAGGATTGGTTCCTCCGTCGAGTTACTTTCGAGTTCGACGGCAAGTCTTTTCGATCTCCGGATCAAAAGGGAGTAAAGAATACCAAAATGGGTAGACGGTTGAAATTGTGCAAGTGATGAGACTTTAACCCACATTGGGGAATTTGCTTAATTATAGTGAAAGTGAGAAGGGCTAACATGAGTTTTCTTAATATAGAGAGTCCTACAAGTTTCCACAGGAAATGGAGCAGGAAAACTTGTGGTGGGAAAAAGTGAGAAAATCGGTCCATAGGAAATGGAGCAGGGACCGTATCATTTGAAAAAATAAAAAAAAAAAAAAATGGAGAAGAAAAAAATAGAGAGTATACATATAAAGTGGATAAAGGCGGAAGTGTATGGAAACTCCTCAAATAAAAAGATTTAGCTCGAGTGCTTATAGCTATATTAAGTGCAATTGTAAACTTGCGTGCTTGAATGTATAGACCAAGAAAACCCGCGAGTAGTTGATGGCATTTGTCTTGACCATATCTTTGTCTTTAAAGTGTGATCTTAATTATGTTTGGGTTGCGGTTATTGACATATCTTAATTCTGAAATTTCATGAGTGGCTTGTTAACTTGGCAACTATGTAAACCAAAGGAACTCCATGAATTCTGAATCGGGTATAGGATTAGTTGAGTCTATACATATCTATATTATGAGTCTAGTTTATTTGCGTGTTTGTCATTTACACCTTTACTCGGGACGTGCAAAGTCCTAAGTTTGGGGGTATTTGTTGAATTGTTAATTATGTAATATTATATATAGTTTATTTATATATTTTTATTGTCGAGTCTCCAAAATACTAGCCTAATTATGTTTATTTATTATTTTCAGGGTTAACGGAGTGCGCGGTTGAATTCGTGGCGGAAAAATACTCAAAATGGAGTATTTACTTGCAGTAATCGGATGCCGGACAATTTGCCTCGAAATACGCGTTGCGCGGTGAGTCGAATAGCAGACGGTGTGTTCCAGCCAATCAGAAGATGACACGTCAGAAAGCGGAGGTGCCAACAGCCAGCGTGAACCAATCAGAGAGCGCCGCGTCAGCCAGGGAATCCACTTCATCGCTGCGCAGACACGTCACACACCATCCATTTCTTCTCGCGCAGCTACTGTTGATATGCATCAGGATGCGTGCTCTCACAGACTCCCAGATTTTCGCACGATTCGCCCGACTTCTCCTTCGCCACGTCATGCCACGTGGTATGTTCCCATTGGTCCAGACACGTCACAACAGTCACCGCACCAATCAGATAGCGACACGTGGCTACAGCTCAGCCACACACAGCAGTGGCGCTCCAATCACAACACGCCACGTCGCCAGGTCCACCTCACTCACCCAATCACGTGATGACACGTGGCAGAGAATGGAAACCAATTCACTTAGGGATTTTCTGGGTTTTTAATTTCGCTCTCTCTTTTTTTGATCTTCTCCTCGGCTCTGCCGAACGCCTCTGCTCCTCTCCCCCATTCTTTTTATTTTTTATTCTTTTCTTTTGTGTTCTTGATGCGAGGCTAAAACCTCTAGCCTAGGCAAGACTGCGAGGGAGGTTCAACTGCGCATATCAATGGATTTGTGAGATTTATTTATTTTAATTTTAGTCTTTTCATTAATATTTTATTTTCTTGGGTATTGTTTTAACAATCAAGGTTAAACACTAGTTTAAATCTTGATTTATTTGTCAGTGAGTCGTAAGCGCCCGTGTTTGTGCAATAAGACCACACTAGTGGCAATCGACCATACCGATTGATTCGACCCTTTTGAGACCTAGGTTGAATACCTTAGAAATCTATGCTAAATCGGACACACGAGTGATCCGGTTGTCTAGGTGTAGTGCCTTCACAAAGCCCATTGCGGTCAACGCATTAAACTCAATTCACTTGAATTGTGGTTATGTGTTTGATTAGGGAAGTAGTCATCGTCGTACCTTGGCTATCGAGACGGGGAAGAGCGAGGAACCGCGTACGTTACGGGTCTATAGCTACACTATGATATTTTGATTTGCACATTTTACATAAATCGAAGACCAAATCCAATCTTTTACCGAACCGAACTTGTATGTCTTGACCTTGGTATTTTTATTAATTGTTTTCAATTTATTTCCATTGTTTTATTCACTTTGTTTATTTTTAGAGTAGTTAATTAATTCGGTCTCTCTCAAAACCCGATTTCCCTTTTTGTTCTTTTTAAACCTTAGAAAGAATACCAATCTCTCGTGGGATCGACCCTTTGCCACTATTACGCAAATAGTTGGTTTAGGTTTTTTTAATTTTATTGACGCGTTCGCGCGCGTCAATTTTTTTGGCGCCGTTGCCGGGGATTGGTTTTTTTCTTTCTTTGGTTTTTATTTTTTAATTTTTAATTTTTAATTTTTATTTTTCTTTGGTTTTTTTTATTATTTTGTATCTAGTTCCTTGTTTATAACATTTTTGCAGGTAATTCCATAATGGCCTCCTACACCCATAATTATGGTCGATTCGAAGACTCATACTATCATGTGAATGGGGTAGGTATGTCACATAATGTACATCAATTTTCTAACTCGCAATCTTTTGTGCACAGTCGGGGTTTGTGGAAATCGTGGGAGTACTTTCATCCCACGTATGCTTGTCCGTATTCGAAGTATAAGAATCATCATGGTTCCACTTATGCATCACCACAACCCAACTTCTATATGTCTAAGCGAAGTCCACGAGATTCCTCAACATGAAAAGAGGCCTATACGAGACATGATGAATGACTTGATCTGAGAGAGAACCAACTTTTCAACAAAGTCATCAACATGAACGGAGAACCATTGCAGACATTGAGAGAAATATGATCTCCGATTGGCTTTCTCAAAGCACCACTCAAAGCGCCGGGGAGGATATGCGTATATGAAGTCAAATTTGCAAAATTCGAAACTCAAGTTACCGCTATACTTGAGCATTTGATGGATGAGGAAGAGTTGCCTCCGCAACCAATTTTTGACTACGATGAGACTGTGAATGCCGATACATCTAAAAGTGTTGAGTTTGATGAGTTATCAATTGTGGACGAGCATTTGAGCGAACCGGAGGAAACATTATACGTTTCTTCACATGAGCCGAGACATTACTATTGCACAATATGACGATGATGAAGTCGAGAAAGAAATTGAAGTCATTTACGAAAGGTCGGAGGAGCCTCGAGAAAAGAGAACGAGGAAAACCAACCTCTCGTGTTGGTGAAACCACCCACCCTCCCATGCATATTTATCAGACCTTGCAAGGGGGTGGAAGTAAAGGAGCATTCGCGAATTTTCTACACTGCCGACACCTTCGTGTTGGATGACCATGACTCGACAGATTCTTTTGTGTTAGAGGTCCCGAATGAGCTCCGAACTCTGAAAGAGGGCATGCATGTTGCATTGCCCAAAGCTATAGATGCCCCATTCGTTGTTGACATCTCCAAAGGAGAGGGCATCACGTGATGAATCACAATAAGTCTAGCCAAAGACTTAAAAGAAAGGCGCTCGTTGGGAGGCAGCCCATCTTTGTTTTTATTGCATTTATTTCAGTTTAATTTAGTTTTAATTTTTTTTATGTTTAATAAATCCCTGACTTGGTCTCTTGGAGTTTTACAGGTGTAATGAATGTTTGATGAGCACTGATGGCACTAGACCACCCCCTGAGTTTTGCTAGGTTTGACTATGGTTTACATTATTTTTGGAGTAATTTGAGCATATTCTTTTTTAGGAATTAACATATTATTAGAGTCTTAGGTGTTTTGAGACTTGGTTGAGACATATCCAACTTAAGTCGCCACATTAGTGGCGGGTCTTTAAGTAGACCCAAAACCCTAAACTTCATTCCATCATCTTGTTGACTTCACCCGTAGTTGAAAGACCCGGGCTCGCAAGATTTGATAGGAATCATTTGAATTAACTCCTATGCTTATTAGTTCGTGCTCTTTTTATGATAATTTTATTTCATAGTTTCCTTAGTCACCTAGACATGCGAGATTTGAGCACTCACTAGTTTTTGGAGACTTTTGTTTTGTGTGCACTTGTATCATCTTCTTCTTATATCCATATTCTTTTCACCACCATTCTTTGTTTTTTTTGTTGCATGGATTCCTTGACTTGTTTTGAACCTTGAGGACAAGGTTCGGAATAAGTTTGGGGGTATTTTAGGATTTGTGGATTATATAGGATGGATTGCTCTGCGAGAGACCGCAGGTGAGATCGTTTAAATTTTTTTTCAATTATATGCGACGATATGTGGTTGTTGGACAGTATTGATGGTGTTTGATATCTCTTATTCATTCATTTCTTCCATTTCTCTTCCCTCCATACTCATATTTCTCATTAGGAGTTGATACACTTTCATGCATGTATTTATTATTATATTGTTTAGAGTCACCCGAAACTTTGTTTCATGCCTTTGGTTGTGGATGAATACATTATGGTTGCCTTTTTTTTACTTGAAACTTATGAAAAATTTGGAGAAATACTCGCTCGAGTCCGCAGCTTAACAAGTGGCTGAGTGGGTGCAGTTGAAACTGCTCTTCATTAAGGAATTACTGCTCCACTACTCCATTGCATCAATGTTTGGCTGCTCCATTACTCCATTGCATCAATGCTTGACTGTTCCACTTCTCCAACTGGTCATAACCAGTGCTCTATAAGAGGAGAGGTTTGAGAAGGAAGAAATTATCTCGAAATTCACCAGCAATTGCTCTTGTTTTCATCTTTCACTACTGCAAGTGAAAGTTGGGTTTTACTTCATCGTATCCTTTAGGATATTTGCTGACTCTTGCAGTATAGAGAGCAAAATTTCCTTTAGGAAAGTGGCAGAGTTACACGCTTTGAAGTCATTGCAAGTCTATCTGGAGTAACATGAAGGAGCAATCAAAAAACTTGTGTGATCTGATAGAACAAAATAATATAGAGATAATTAGATTACATAGAATCAACATCTAGTAGTCTTCCAAATTGAGATGCTAACGCCTCAATAAAGCATCTTCTCGCACCAATTGCCTCCACAATCTTCATCCAAGAAAAGGATAAAGAGTAAGAAATAGAAAGTTTTGACAAGATTCATTGACTAATAGTGCTCATAAGAAGAGAAACAGAGTCACACATCTAGTGTGTTTCAATCAAACAACAAAAAGAAGTTACATGTGCCTTTAGAATATGTTCTACAGCAGGAAGATATTCTGCCATGCACCTTCAGAAGACCAAAGAACATCATAAAAACTTTAGGTTTAACATACTATTGCACTCTCACAAGTCAGTGTCGGGAATCACGTGGTGTTCAATTCAAAAAAAAAATAAAAACTTACATTCTGTCCAATTGTATAGGAAGCTTAACATTTTCAACTGAAAGTAATGCTTTCAGCTCATAAGAAAAACACTAACTTTATTTGAGGCGGTGAAGATGAAGAATTTTTTCTGCTAATTGGAAACACCTCCTGCATCCATATGAAGGCTCTATTACTAACTATTTGCCAATGGGAAGGGAAAACAACTAGAAACTGATATTTCGACTCTACACCATCAAGAAATGCTTTCAATTGAAAGTAATGCTGTAACAGCGCAAAATCTCTAACCGTGTTTAATTCCTTAAACATGATCGACGACCCGTACCGTAGGACCCACACAGTGATATGTCCATTGACCGAGGCAAGAGTCGAGATATATTTATATTTGTTGTGATGTATGCCTAGTGTATTGTATATGTGTAGACTATTAAGTCAATTTATACGGGTGTATAGAAATCGAGACGAGCGGGGACGTACCTCGAGTCACGTGTCGACGTGTGACCGAGGTAGCGTTATATGGAGTAAGCTTAATTATTTTGAGTTAAATATGAATTTATAAGTGGCTTTAATGTGGTCACATTTGCATAAACATTAAGTGCCTAAAGTTAGAGAAATAAAATAAGAATCACATGATGTGCATCGAGACACGCATTAACTCATCAAGAGCTCAAGGTGTCAACATGTGGAGTCACTTAATTGTGTGACAAGGTGGTGTACTAGTTGAGCCTCGAGATATGTGTGCACACTTGAATATAAGGCTAAGGTTTAAACATATCAACATGGTCAAATGCAACATATAAGTCAACAATTTGGTTTCTTATCATCACCAAAATCGTTGCTAGGAGGAGGAAAGAAAGAAGAGAGTTGCTGGTGTGATTTGGTGGAGGAGAATAGCGAGAATAGCTACAAATCATTGAAGCTTTGGTGAAGAAGAATGAGTTCTTCAAGTTAGGTAACTTCTCTACTCCATAAACTTTGTGAATTCATGAATTTGATGTTGTTTTTGCTATTTTGTGTTGGAATAGGTGTTAGGGACCTCTTGTAGTGTATCTGATGGTCCCTAAGGTAAAAACAAAGCCTATATGCAGCAAAAACCCAGAATTCGAAGTGCAGAATTTTGGGTTCTGCTGCACATAGCGCTAGGTCGATAATCTAGAGCGCTAATATTAATTACCGCGCTAGATGTGTGAAGTAGCGCGCTAATATTCAAATTAGCGCAATCATGTCGAAAAATAGCGCGTTAATCTTGATTAGCATGTTAGAGGTGTGAAATAGCGCGCTAATTGATCCTGTTAGTAAAAAAATAAGCAAAGTCCAAACATGGTTTAAACACTATAAATGGGGTCAAACTCACTCTAAAACGTATCACACAACTCCAGGGAACTAAGGGGAGATCTTGGGAGTTTAGAAACGCATTTCAGAGTGTCAAGAGATCAGATAAGCTAGGAGAAGCGTTGTGAATTGTAAGTAAAGCTGTGAGAATTCTATATTTCATTTCATTTACTCTTATTATTTTATGGTCTATTTGTAGACATTCATACTTGTAATCTCACGTTATGTTGTTCTTGTGTCTATTCAAGCTTGAATATTGTGACATGATGCCTTGTGACATGTTTCATTGATTTCAAATTCCTACTCTTGATGTCATTGTTGATAGATAATTGATGAAAAGCATGCTATTGGGATAAGTTGGAATGAATTAGACTTGTATTCTATTTTTTTGGGTTTTGTAGCCTAACTTGTTTTGGAATCCTAGAGAATTGGAACTATTTCTTTTTTAAAACTAAAGTAGGGATTATCTAGTGTCTATTGCACGAGAGATGCGCGGTTCAAGGGGGCATGAGTCTATCGGGGTTTCGACACTCACCACTACACTTGCGCGCCACACAAGTTATGGGACTCAGGGTGATCAGCAAGAATGAGATAGATGATTTGTATGCGTAGAGCGCAGCTCCACTTTTGGTGTGGAATATGTTGAGCACAGCTCCATATAGTAGTGGGAAAGGTTAGGTGATAGTTCTCACCGCCGACCGGAAGTAAATCATCTCGACTTAGTTTGTGTCAATCTATACATCTTTAACTATGGTATTTACTTGCATTACTTGATTCAGCAATTATTTCACTACTTTATGCTTTTAAATACATGTCTTGTATTTTGGAAATGTGGCATATAATTATTCAGTTATTACTTAAATATTACTATACTCACCGTCTAGTTTGTGACGGTGGGTGTAGGTCCGTCGAGCAGTAGCAGGCCGGGGAAAGAGAAGATCGACGACTTTCTCTGAGCATTTTGGCGATTCTCCTATCTCATTTTGTATGACTCTATTTTTGTTGTATTATTACTGCTTATGTTTTTATTGTACATTTAGGGTTGTACATTGGGTTGAATGTATAGTTCCCCATTTTTGAGACTCATATACATGCATATGATGTTGTATTTTCTTGGTTTTCCACACTTAGAAATTTGAATAATAATAATAATAATAATAATAATAATAATATATAGTAACATTAAAATGAAAAAAAAAATTAATTAACTCTGAAATCTAATAATATCTGAACATGTGTTTTGAGAATTATAGGGACGGAAGGCTGACTAATACGTAATAAAGTTTTATGTGGTTAGGATTAAGGCTTGATTATGAGATTAGGCCGAGCGGTGCCCTGTTTAGAAGTTGGGGCCATCTCAAATGCTTTCAGGATAAGTTGTAGCATGTGAATGATAGACATGAAACCAATAGAAATAGAATAATCCTACATCTAGAGATCCATCTCTGTTAACTTCGCTTAATCAAGTGCCCGCTGAACAACCTGCAAAAAAGAACACATATATTATTTTTATTTTTTTTGTAGTCAATCACCTACTTCAACATTTAGTTATTTTAGTATAAGTAGTAAAATTGCATTAACTAAAGAAAACCAACTATCATGCAAACACAAAAGAGATATAGAATTAAACAAAAATTCACATTGTCTTCATAATCGACGATGAATCAACAAAAATTTACAACTCACACACTCAATCACTCAAGATGGGGAAAGTGGTGGGTGGGGAGTGGCTTGACTGGTAGATGAGCATGACCAGGAAACCCCGCAATGAGTAGTTGCACGTACGAGCTTCGCTTTTGATAATGAAACCAACATGCATTATTTTAATTTAAAATCCATCATGTTACTGTTATTGGGAAATCAAAACTTGGTACGATAGGGTCGAAAAGGCCAGAGCAAAACTCGACAAAAAAATAAAATATAATATAAAAATAATACTATCATTGAAGAAATTGTATGATCTCATAAACTATAACATTCTATATATATATATATATAATATATAAGATTATATACATACATATAATAGAAATAGTTATAATAAAATAAATAGAAATGAAATCGTGGACTTCGGGGCGCACAACTGCACCTCGACGAGGGTTTTCGAGAACACGAAACCTGCGAGACCCGCACTAGTGGATCCAAAGTAATTTGATAATAAATTGGAAATATAGTAATTTTGAAATGAGAGTTTGCGAATTAATGCGAATGAGTCTTAAATTGTATAGATTCGTGAAACGGTTCATATAGAACCCCGTACGCGCAACGATCAGGAGAAGATGTCGCGCCGAGTCGAGGTAAATGGGGAGCTTCGCTCAAGTATCAAATATGACATGTTATTAGATAATTAAGATTCATGATTTGAACTCAAGACTTGGGAAAGGGTTGCATGATGCTATTGACTTGATTTACTTATTTATGGTTGTATGTGTTGCACCAAAAAAAAAATAGGGATTATTTCTCCTAGGCAAGGAGATGGAATTACGTATTCCTAGGTAAGGAGTAGGAATTACCCCTTCTGGCTAAGGAGATGGGGCTAAATTATCAAGGACTTGAACGGTGGTAAACTTCTCATGAAAACTCTAACTGATCTTGGTGCTCATATCGACGACGGCACATATCGGCGACGGCTTGGATGAACATACTGTCGGTTTGATGGGACCATTGAGGGGACACAACGACCATTTTGTTCACTAGTGATCTTCATCACCTCGAGAGTAAGGGAATCGGTCAACATAATCAAGTCGTTAACTAGTATGCATTGAATGGACCAATGACTTATAAATATTATTATTCTTTATGGTATATCTCTTGTAGGCCCCTATGCATGAATGCTTTAATTTATTTATGATTTTCAAACCTTTTGCTAGTATGGTTTAAATGCATCTTGGAACTTGTCTTTAATGATTAAAATGGATGGTTTACATTTAATTATGCATATGAATCTTATTTCCATGCTTTCTACTAATTGCTTGATGATTTGGTTTCAATTCCATGTTAGATCTTGCATCTTTATTAAGTAGTACTTGCGAGTTTGATGTTTGAGTGGATTTTTCGCATTTACTGAGCTCCGTTGGTTCTTTTAGCTCACCCCACTTACTTTCCAGGTCTGTCTTCATCAATACCAGCGTAGAATAAAGGGAAGGCAATATCGTAGAGTTTTGCTTTTGATGTGACTTTGCATGCTATTTATATTATCGATATTCAAAACATCTAAACATGGGTTGAATTAAATACTTAATAGGGTAGATTCTACACCTCGAGACTTGTTGACTTAGTACCATGGTAGTATACATTTGCAGTTACTTAGGGATACTTAAACCCTTTGTTTGGAATTATTTGCTTAACATATGGAACCTTTTTAGTTTTAATTTCCGCAATCATTGTTTCGTATGTACAGTTGTGTAGTTCAGTAGGTTGAATTAGGCGTGCCAAGCCTTTATTTGGGCTTGGTTTAGGTATCGAGCTTGGGTAACGGTTTGGGCCGGGTGACCCGGCCCTAGGTCAGAGGAGGGTCGTTTCAATTAGTATCAGAGCATAGGGATTAGAACCTAAGGAAAATGTTAGGTTAGTGCGACTTAAGTACGTAGAGCCTTTAAGTGTAAAGGTCAAGTTTAAGTCGAACAAATCAATGGTTTGAGACATTGATTCAAGTCGACTTAATGTGCACAAATGACCAATCCTAGGATCGGAAGGGATTGAATACTTGAATAAAACACTTGAATAATGTTATTTGGATGGTATTATAATATATCGCGTTTAGATATTCTACATATTCTTTTGATTTGTAGGACTAATTCGCTCTTGTTTGCTCCATAGTCGTATCATAAGCAATCAAGGTGGAAACTCCACAGTTTGAGGGAAACATTGGATAGGGATGGGAGGAGTTGGCGTGCTCAAATGGAGCAGCGCATGACTACTATGGCCGAAACATATCAAAAGGTCATCCATGACATGAGATCTGCTCAAGACCAAAGGTTGGCAGACCTTGCACAATCAGAGGAAAGGAATATGGCCCGCATATTAGAGCTGATGCCGCAGGGAAATATAAGGGCGGCAGAGCGAGCACCCGCGAGGCAGGGACTTAACCCTCCCTTGGTGCCTATACATGAAGATCACCCGATGGAGAAGGGGCTCAATTCTGCTACGGCTGCAGCTGCAGCGATCGTACTTGTAGTGAACGGAGACCCAAAGGCTTGTCGGAAGGGAAAAATACAAAAGGAATTTGTAAAATATGACGTGTCGCACTTTTATGGAGAGCAAGATCCCATAGAGGCTGAGGCATGGATACTAAATATGGATAAGAGGATGAAGACGCTAAATATTGATGAGTGGACCATGGTACCGCTGGTGGCATATTTATTAGAACACAAGGCATACAAGTGGTAGATGACTATCGAGAGGACACAAAGAACTAATATGAGTTGGCCCCAGTTCGAGTGTTTGTTTTACGAAGAATGGTTCCTAGAGCCAGTAAAGGATGCGAAGATTCGATAGTTATTTGCCTTAGTATAGGGCGATATGTCAGTGGCCGAATATGCATCAAAGTACAACGAGTTGCTAGAGTTCGCACATGAGTATGTCCCGACAGATAGAATTCATAAAAGGAGATTTATTGATGGAGTGAAGCCGGATATTAATGTTATGGTAGCGGCGTATGGATCTGAGACTTACCACCAGGCACACCAACGAGCCCTTGAGTGAGAGGCATCACTCCGTGGGGGTTTCATGCAGTTTCAACCAGGATCTAATCAGTATTGATATAGGAAACGTAGCTTTGGGGGTTACCAGAACAGTCAGAACGACAACTTCAAGAAACCAAAGTTTGGAGGGTTTTCTGCTGGATATACACATTCAGGTACAGCTTCAAGGGCGCCACACATTCCTACCGCAACTGCTGCACATACGCATGTCCTTGTGTCTTTGGCTACTCAAAGTGTAACATTTAGACCATCACGTCCATCGCAGCACCCGCAACAAAGTGAGGGCAGAGGGCTGAAACTGAGTGCATCCGCAAGTGTCGCGCAACCACCTCCAAATAACCAGAAGTCGTATATAATATGTTTTCAGTGTAGAGAAGCAGGACATTATAAGAGTAGATGCCCCAACCCATTATCATCTGAGAGGAGCGTAGCTCCAAATGCCCGAGGTGGAGTCCATGTAGTAGCTGAGCATGACCAGGAGACCTCGCAATGGGTAGTTGCAGGTACGGGCTTCGATTTTGATAACAAAACCAACATGCATTATTTTTATTTGAAATCCATCATGTTACTGTTATTGGGAAATCAAAAGTTGGTACGATAGGGTCGGAAAGGCCAGAGCAAAACTCCACAAAAAAATAAAATAAAATAAAAAAATAATACTATCATTGACGAAATTGTATGATCCCATAGATGGTAGAATACAAAATTGGGGATTCTCCAAACTAAGAATACGTTAAAAAATGAGCATTAAGTGCATGCCGCATCAATATTGGCAGATCTATTAATTTTGACTTAAAAAGAGATACACATCATGGAGGGTGGCGCATCGAGGATAACCAAGTTACTAAAATTGGGGATACCAAAATGTTACACCTTCTTTCGAAATAAGTGTGGTTTACTTGACTGTACTACAAAATATAAGTGAACCAAGTTAGTACGACTTGGAGAGCATACCTTACAACTAGTAATATGAGTCAAACGACAATTAACTCAATGATAGACAGATTACATAAATTGAGAATACTCAGCTAAGAAAATATAGTGTTGGTATGATTGTACGATGTTAGAAATGAGGATTGACAACCGTCAGGTCATATGGAACCTAATCCGGTTCATAAAGGGACAGTTGAACAAAATAAATGAAGTCGAAAAAATAAATAATTAATATAACTAGTACCACCTAATATAAGTCATGATGACATAATCCTTAAAAATTGGGGATCCTAATATAGGATCGATTATTTGGAAATGAAAAATAAGTAAATAGTTGGTATAATGGATTGTGAACTCAAAAGAAACAATGAACATTACGATAGCCCTTAGTAGCCATCATACTTGTAAAAGGAGTAACCCACTAGAAAGCCTAAATTTTAATGATGTTGATAACATCACGAGAAACGATGATAATCGCTGGCAGTAAGTGACTTGAGAATTTCTCGATAGGAGTGACCGTTATTTTAAGACAAAAAACATAAAAGTTGGGACACTTTATTTCTCGGTAAGAGGATGTTTTTAAACAATTTATAAGAGTTTAAAGTTAGTTCTGACGTGTAACAAGAGGTGCTTGATTCACTAAATGTAAACATGACCAATCCGAATGAATTTAAAACAGTCTCTCAGGATCGTAAGAGTTGACTCAAACTATATAAATATATAAAAAAAAAAAAAAACCTACAACAATAAATGTCGATATATGTATGTTAACATTAATGTTAAGTATTATTCCCGAGAGGAATACTTGACATGCTCATTTGTAGGCTCCACAGATAAGTCGCAAAGGACATGAAAATTCATTCATTAATATGTAACTGAGATGGCGATATAGTTGGTGTGCTAGTGCTCATATTATAGCGGGTAGCTATCATCGTCCTTACTCCCAGTTAGCAGTATGATTTTGTTGCCGGATAGGCAGAGATATTTATGACACAAATAGACACCTAATCACATCTCAGTAGGTTATAACATACCTTCTTGTTGAACGACTTAGGCGTCCATTGCGATTTCGGTGGAACGTACAAGGAAATCCCAGATACACGTTATGATATGAAGACTTGGCGGGTGGCTAAGATTTAATGACTTTACTAATATCTATACGAGGTAAGCCTCATGAATTTCACCATGTGGGAGAGAAATAAGAGTGTTGGGATGATGGAGTCAAAGAGTAAATTTTATTTAACGTGGGGTCAGATAAATTTCGTACACTACAAAAAAACAGCAAATCGGAAACGGAATTTTCCGTCTTTGATTTGCCTAAATCAGAAACGGAATAGAAACGGAATAAATTCCGTCTCTAAAATCGACGGAAATTAATCAGAAACGGATTAGAGACGGAATAAATTCCGTTTCTGATTAGAGACGGATTTAGAGATGGAAATTAGAAACGGAATAGAGACGGAACAGAAATGGAATTTTTTTTCAAAATGGTACATTTGTAATTGCATTCGTCTCTGATTCGTTTCTAATCGAAACGAATCGAGACGGAAATAATAAAGTCATGAATTCCGTCTCTGATTCCGTTGCTAATCAGAAACGGAATCAGAGACGGAATTTTTGCATTCCGTCTCTGATCCGTCTCTGATTAGCAACGGAATCTGAGACGGAAACCATTATTTCCGTCTCTGATTCCGTTGCTAATCAGAGACGGATCAGAGACGGATCAGAGACGGAATTTTCATTCCGTCTCTAATTCCGTTGCTGATTCAGCATATATTCCTGGAAAATTAGAGACGGAATAGCAACGGAATGTTTGAATTCCGTTGCTAATCCGTCTCTAATTTTCCTTTTTGTTTTATTTTCAAACATAAACATAATTCAATTGGTTCTCCAACCTATAACTTGAAATTACAACTATAGGACCCCCTCCAACAACTCCTTGGGGGTGCTAACATCCCCCGAAAAAGCAAAATTTGACATTCATACATCGACAACGTATATCAACAAATATTCAAATGAGAGAACAAAAATGTAAAAATTAAAAATTGAAAAAGATTTATATATCCAAAAAAAATTGTATAGTATTACAAATGCTCCAAATTTCTAAGTATTCACAAAACCACCAATCCTATTGTTCAACAACCACAAAAAAAAAAACTTACAATCCTATAAATATGCACAAAAAGAATTATCAATCGAAAAGTCTTGAGATGTTCTTCAACACCACTTTTGACACAAGGAAAAGAATTATCAATCGAAAAATACACGTATGTTCTTCACATGTTACATTACATCGTAATCAATTAATAAAATTTTATGGGAGGGGGAATCAAGACGGATCAAGAAAAGTAAAATTAGACAAATCAAAGTTGAGGAAAAATTCAAAATTATGATGTAGAAAACAGGCTATCGAATTTGTCATCTACAAATTATTTATACATAGCATACAAAAGAATGGGTGCACATATAAACACGACACCATTCATTCCAAAAAAGATGCTAAGTAGTCGAATAATCAACCTAGATAAACTTTAACATGGAGAATGAGTCTAATCCCAAGTGAAATCAATATTTAAGAGCATAATGAGAAAATAGGAAAGCGCAACTTCATTTCAAGCTAAAGCATCCACATTTTATGGTTTTAAAAATAAAAATGAGTTTTGATACGGATCGCTTCACGGTGACAACTCATTTTAGGCAACAAAAGATAGAACCAAGATTAGGTAAAACCGGTGAAATATTAACAACTCATCGCATGTTCATAACAAATTACAATTAACGTACGAATCAAGATTGCAATACGAAATTCTAAACATAGTCATTTTTTGCCCTAACAAAACGTGTAGCAAAGCGAAACATTATATTATCAAGAAAATTAGCAAAGGAACACAAACATACTTAAAAATGACATGAGAAAAACAGATCGCATCCATCTTTATAAAAAAAAAAAAAAAATGTTTGAAGATCCCACACCATTTTCTCATAATCGGGAAGGAGGCTAGTGAAAGATTTGAAGTACACAAAATTCAAAGAGAGAAACTTACCAGACGTCCGAGATTTCACGCAATGCTTCACCCAACGAGAAGTAGAATCACCATCATACCGACATTGTAACCCATATCTCTGAAGTATTCCGCAATTGTAATGCCTACAACAATCACACACTCATTAGTTTCGATAGGAGCAACACGAAGCATTATATTATAGTCATTTGTGAAAAATATGGCACTTACAAACAGATGGAGTAAAAGAAAACGTTTCGATACTAAGAAGAGTATTCAAGTATCAAAAATAAGGCAATGGAAATGAACCAACAAAGTAAGCATATACTAGAACTTTGGGGTTTCAGTGGAGCTTAACAACTGCTTCTCATATGATATACTAGAACTTTCGGTACCAGTGTATATGGACGCCTCCCTAGCAGCCACAGGCATGTTAGAAGTATTAGCTACAAGTGTAGTTCGCTTCATAACAGATTCCTCACGACCATCAGGCAATGTCCTTGTCAATTGAGGAAAATCCATAAGAACCTGAAAAATTAAGGGATTACAGCTTCAACCTTCAATGCATAACAGTTTATGATAAGCAACATAGACATCACATACCTCTGCCATTTCATTTCCTCTTTCTCCACAAGCAACATACACCACAGTATCAGAATTAGAGTACTGCATTTACCAAAAAAAATTAAGCATAAATATCAAAGTCCAACTACACAACTTAATGTAGTAAGACAATCAAGAGAAGAAGATGAGTAGGAGCTCATAAAAATGGACAGCAGAGTGCTTTTTAGAAACTAGCAGCACCATAAAAAAATGAACCTGCATTACAACATGAAACAACAGAGTGCTTAGTTCAGCAGAGTTCTTTTTCGAACTGATCAAGTTTTCAAACTTAGTTCAACATAAAAATGGACAGCAGCACTATAAAACACGTTTCTAACTGATTCAAGTTTTCAAACTTAGGAAAATGAAAATACAATAAAATGAAAAATGTAAGAGAAAGATGTTACAACTAAAAATTTCAAAGGAAAAAAAGTATCTGATTCGCTTTGGCACTTAATTCAGCAGAGTGCTTTTTAGAAACTATAGGTGTAAAAAAATGATACTAACGGACTTCGTATTCGAAGTGAATTAAAGAAGAAAAACAAAAACAAGAATGCAAGAGAATAATATCATCTATTAAATCAAATCATAAGCATTACTATACGCTAAAAGACACTAGAAACTATTTAGCATGGCTGTTTAATCTCCTCCATGCATGATCTGGTGGGGAAGCACTATCAAAGTCCAACTACACAACTCATTAAAAAAAATCAGTGATCAGAATAAACAGATTAACAGATATTACCCAAGTTTTGCAAAGACAAATAAACCAAGATTCTATCATAGTTTAGTGAATTTAAAGCCATACACACATGTGGAAGCAATAAAACTACTCTTCCATCTATGATGAATAGATCCATCTATTGAAACAAACCCATAGTGATTTATGATGAATTGATCATTTTAGAATGTCATTTATTTAGTCCTCAGGCACAATTTGTTTAGCCTCATGGAAAATGGACTCATGGTTTTTGGAATCTTATCATACTCATGGAAGTCTCCATCCAGAAATCAAGAAAACCAATTCTACACTGAAATTAAGTACCATTTTAACAGAAGACAGAATTTTCTTTAATTGGAAGGTAGATCACAACTCACAACATGGAAACACCACCATGACACCATCAACAACTTCTACTACTACCAATACACATCTCATCTGGCTCTTTATCTCTATATTCTCTGTCTAAAGCCATACATGGCCATTAGCAAGTCAATTATTCAACAATACCTTCGAATATACATTTAACAAAACTAAGGAACATGCAATTGAACAAAGATGATAAAGGCAAGGCAAAGAACAAGCAAGGAATGCACCTTAATGACCATTTCAGTTAGAAATGAGAAATAACTACAGCCATAAAACAAGGCAGTCAAGATGGCCATCAAAAGAGATAAATATGCACAGTGCACATATCAAAAGTCAAGCTATCAAAAGTTCACGTTTCTACTTAAGTCAAACAAACAGTTTATGTAGAGTGAACAGCTTTCTACCTTTAAAATGAAAGCTTCACATTTCTCCTACTTATTTTAAGGGTCAAAGACATATATGTTTGATGCATTTCATGATGACAATGGATCAAACATATATAAGTCTTGAGACGCATTAATTAGGGGAGATTTAAATGGTTTGAAAAGCTCACCATCAATTGCGCTAAATCGAGCACAATGGAAGAGTTCGATCCATTCAATCGACCCCAATTATTAATTGGGTCGAGGCTATGTTGTCGTTGTTCTAAAGGTCAAAGACTTCTACATTTGTAATAACATGTGTAACAGAAAAATAAAGTGAAGAATAAGGAGGAGGATTAAAAAAAATAAATGCAAATGTCATCTCACCATTTGGAGAATAAATACTAAGATGAATGGGAACACTAGAGATTTGTTTGCTACGCCCTGTCTCTCGATCAGTTTCATCAGATATCTCCTTTCTCACAGCAGCTGTATACATACCAGGAAATTAGCACATGAAAAGTAGAACAAAACAAGTGAAAACCCTTGGAAAACAAACAAAAAACACAGCCTAAAATTAAAGATCTAAATAGATTATTAGATTTCAAAAAAAAAAAAAAAAAAAGACAAGTATGTGACTCGTATATTAACATCATATATGCATGCATAATAGATTTTAACATATATTGAATCATACCTAAACAACCGTACAAAAGAGCGAGGAAACTTCTTTGACATCGAGATATTTAGTAGTGTTGGATATGAGTTATCAAGGACTTTAATGGACTGATTGAAGTGGAAATCATAAAGAATTAGACTTAAAGTGCCCCTTTAAATAGAAATCTTTCCTTGGCATGTTCTATTGGGTTTACCTGCAAGGAATATACTATTGATGTAAAATCAGCTAGGGAAACTTGCTCTAATTACACATTCCTATAAGATGGAATTAGTTAGAACAATTGCAAGACAAGAAATGGATTTGATTGGTAAACATGAGGAATTAAGGAATATTTTCATATAGTGAAAATGAAACTACTACCATGTTGGAAACTTAAACCAATTAAGTAAGTGCATAAGACATACATACAGTTAATACATTGAATATAAGTTTAAGTAGCGAGTAAGATTTAAAGAATGGAATGCCAGTTCAACTAATTCTTATTTGAATACATCTAGACTGGACATTATCATAGACTCACATTGGTAAATAATAGTAGGAGTTTGAATATTACCAGGGTGATAGGGGACCAAAACATCAGTGGAATACTTGATTGATATTTTCGTTCGATTGTGAACTTGGCAGGTTAGTTAGGCATGGAAATTAAAATCAATTAAGAGACTTTTCAGAATCTAATGAACAAATAAAATGCTCAAAGAAAGATTACCTTGTCATCAGGCGAAAAAATCACAACATGCAATCTCTTGAGCAGTTGGGAATGGTCATAATAGGTTGAGTTCTCATCGACATTATGAGAAACTTGAATAAGATCAAGAAGTCTGGAGAAGCCATCTTTGGGAATACTAGAAGAATCTGAATACTTAATCCCCTCGGTATCAAGCGCAAAATCTTTACTTTGAGAAGAAATAAACAACAATGTATTATCTATAATATGGGGAAGAAACACACATGACACAAACCTTTGATGAATTGGCGTGCTTCCTCTTTGCTGGAAGGTTTTTCTCTGATTTTCCCTTCATAAACGACCACCTAAAAACAAATAATTAAGCAGAAAGTTATAAATTCAACTAAGTTACAAAAGGTTACATCTGATTCAAGCATGATGATTCAAACAAGAAAATGGAGAGGAAGGAGAATTCGACAAGTTCTACTGCATGGAAAGAAGTAACGCTTCCAAGTATTACCATACTTACTTGGAATGAAGATAATTCATCCTGCAACATGCCATATTTTCCCTGCAACATTGCGAGGCTCTCTATCATTACAGACTTTTCTTGTTCAAGATGTTCAAGGCTTGCTTGTATGAATCGCTATCTCGCTGAAGTTTGCTATTGTATTGTTGTAAACCGTGTTGTAATCTTGCGAATTTTTATATGAAGCATGTCCCTCCTCAAATATGTAAAGCAATTTTGAAAATAACTTCATTTACCCTATAAGTCAAAGAAAAACAAAAACTGAACCTCTAATTTTAAACAAAACTTTGCAAACTAATTGTGTAGATCTACTTACCAACTTGTACACCACCCCTAGCTTGATCATCTCCTTAAAAATTCTCCAAAATCTCTCTACCTCTAATATATAAATATGTATGTCATACTTACATGCGCCTGCGCTTGTCCATAAAACTTTCCGGGCGATCCGAATAAGCGCAAGTTCATATTTCCAAGTTCCAATTGCAAAATTTCACAAGCCATGTTGAGAGCACAGTTGCTAACTAGCAAGGCAGCATAAGCAATGGTAGAAATAAAATTGTCGAAAAAGAACATACAGAACTAACATTATGCGTCCACTCAAAACATACCTAAATGCAATGTCTTCTACAAACATTCAGTAAGTACCTACAAGAAAATTGTTTAACAGCAAAAATGGGAGGGAAGAAAATTGAACAAATTGGAACAAAAACTGAAAAACACAAAACCAAACACGAAAGATCGAAGCTTTCAAGACCAAACAAAACTCTACCAAAACCCCATTACCGAAAACACAAAAACAAACCCTAGACACCACAAAACCCCAAGAAACTCACATGCAATCTTCGAGAAACCAAACAATAAAAAAAAATCTGAAATCGAAACCCTAGAAACCAAAAACAGAACTCACATCGAGAATCCCCAGCAAGTCGTCGACCGAGCTGGGGGTCGCCGAGGCGCGTCCGGCTTCGTTGAGCTCGAGCTCCAGTTCCTGGTCCGTCATTTCTCCGAATCTCCGCAGACCCTTCAAAACCCTATCGATCACGAACTCGATTTTAGACTCCACGCCTCATCAAAAAAACCCTAGAACGAACCCTAGAAACCAAGACGGAATCGGAGGGGACTAAATCTAGGGTTTGGTACGCGAAATCGATTCAGACGAACAACATGGCTATTGGTGAGAGTGAGAGTAGAGATGTGCGAGAGAGAGAGAGCAGAGAGCGGCAGAGAGAGAGAGTGCGGTGACGGTGAGAAAGAGAGCAGAGAGCGGCGACGGTGAGAGAGAGAGAGGAGAGAGCGGTGCCGGTGAGAGAGAGCGGTGAGGGAGAGAGGTTTGTTGAGAGAGAGAGAGCGGTGAGGGAGAGGTTTGTTGAGACAGAGGTTTTGAGAGGTTTTGAGAGACAGAGAGACAGAGAGAGGTTTTGAGAGACAGAGAGAGAGCTGAGTGATTTTAGGGAGAGACGGACAGTTGTGGGTATGTAGATCAAGCATGCACGAATCTCGAGACATAATGAACGGTTGAAAAAAAAAGAAAGTTTTGGTGGGAATGTTGGCGCCATTTTTTAATTCCGTCTCTAATTCCGTCTCTGATCCGTCTCAAATCCGTCTCTGAATATTTCCGTCTCAATTTCGTCGCTAACTTTTTAATTTAGAAACGGAACTTATTCCGTTTCTAATTCCGTTTCTGATTTAAAAACGGAACTTATTTCCGTTTCTAATTCCGTTTCTGATTTGCTGTTTTTTTGTAGTGGTAGGTGCGAATTTGCATTAGTAATAAAAAAATGTGTCGTAAAGAAATCGTTAAGAAGGGACACGTCAGGATACAAGTATACTTTACTTTTACTTTCGATGATGAAAATTCTTAAAATAAGGGATGTTGTGACGACCCAAAAATCAAAAACACCCATCTCAGGGGTAATTTAGGTATTTTCGTAAACCCTAAACTAAATAGGTCCCACTATATAAATTTATTGTAAACCCTAGCCTCCGTTGGTGCGCACACAAAAAGTTATAGAGAAAATGAGAGGGGACTTGTTTGGGGAAGTGCGATGCTTTGAAGCCAAAGAGACCTCCATTGAAGGTAAACACATTTTCTTTTATTTTCTAAAAGAATCACAAGCTTGCGATTGTTTCAATAATAGTGAAAAACACATTATGTTCTCCTTTTGATTTTAAGTTTGTGAAACTTTAATGGAGAAACCCCAAAAAGACAGCACCATCGGCAACGCCGGGGAAGTGCCGCGACCTCGCCACCGCCGTCTTTGGTCTCGAGCGGCGGACCCACCACCGCCGGAGTAGTGGCGACGATGGCCCGCTGCCACAAATTGGGAGCAAGGGCCTCCACTAGGAGGTCCCCCAATGTGAGTCGTGCTCAATGCCGACCCAATCTCAACAAGAGCTGCCCATGTATATGTATATAATATATATATAATAATAAATAATAAATTATAACATTCTATATATATGATATAAGATTATATAAATACATATAATAGAAATAGTTATAATAAAATAAAACGAAACAAAATTGTGGACTTCGAAGCGCACAACTGCAGCCGACGAGGGTTTTCGAGAACACGAAACCTGCAAGACTCGCACTAGTGGATCCAAAGAAATTTGATAATAAATTGGAAATTGAGTAATTTTGAAATGAGAGTTTGCAAATTAATGCGAATGAGTCTTAAATTGTATAGATTCGCAAAACGGTTCATATAGAACCCCGTACGCGCAAGGATCGGGAGAGGATATCGGGGCGACTCGAGGTAAGTGGGGAGCTTCACTCAAGTATCAAATATGGCATGTTATTAGATAATTAAGATTCATGATTTGAACTCAAGACTTGGGAATGGGTTGCATGATGTTATTGACTTGATTTACTTATCTATGGTTGTATATGTGTTGCACCAAAAAATATTGGGATTACTTCGCCTGGGCAAGGAGATGGTATTACCTATTCTTGGGTAAGGAGTTGGAATTACACCTCCTGGCTAAGTAGATGGAGCTAAATTATCAAGGACTTAAGCGATGGTAAACTTCTCATGAAAACTCTAAAGGATCTTGGTGCACATATCAGCGATGGCACATATCGGCGACGACTTGGATGAACATACTGTCGGTTTGATGGGACCATTGAGGGGACACAACGGCCATTTTGTTCACTAGTGACCTTCATTACCTCGAGAGTAAGGGAATCGATCAATGGAATCAAGTCAATAACTAGTATGCATTGAATGGACCAATGACTTATAAATATTATTATTCTTTATGGTATATCTCTTGTAGGCCCCTATGCATGAATGCTTTAATTTTATTTATGATTTTCAAACCTTTTGCTAGTATGGTTTAAATGCATCTTGGAACTTGTCTTAAACGATTAAAACGGATGGTTTACATTTAATTATGCATATAAATCTTATTTCCATACTTTCTACTAATTGTTTGATTATTTGATTTTAATTCAATGTTAGATCTTGCATCTTTATTAAGTAGTACTTGCGAGTTTGATGTTTGAGCGGGTTTTTCACATTTATTGAGCTCTGTTGGTTCTTGTAGCTCACCCCACTTACTCTCCAGGTCCATCTTCATCAATACCAGCGTGGGATAAAGGGAAGGCGATAGCGTAGAGTTTTGCTTTTGATGTGAACTTTGCATGTTATTTATATTATCGATATTCAAAACATCTAAACATTGGTTGTATTAAATACTCAATGGGGTAGATTCTACACCTCGAGACTTGTTGGCTTAGTACCATGGTAGTTTACGTTTGCAATTACTTAGGGATACTTGAACACCATTGTTTGGAATTATTTGCTCAACATATGGAACCTTTTTTAGTTTTAAATTCCGCAATCATTGTTTCATATGTACAGTTGTGTAGTTCTGCAGGTTGAATTAGGTGTGTCAAACCGTTATTTAGGTCTGGTTCAAGTATCGGGTTTGGGTAATGGTTCGGATGCAATTTCCCTTGCATTACAACAAGCAAATCCAAGCCCGATACCTACAAGATTGATGATTTCACAGAAAGAAAAGGAAAATCAAGGACCAGAGCGCAATCTTCAATAACGACGAAATCTTGAACACGCAAAATAAAATACCAAACTCTAATTTCAATACCTAGTATTCCTTTAACCCTAAATAACCTAAATCAATTAATACTCTCACATTGTGACCCTGCTTTCGAATCCATCAGGAATTCCGAAGATCTACGGATATAACTCAATTTTTTACATCAACAGTATCATATGCTATTGTTCAAATGAATATCAAACCCTAACTTCAAATACCTAATATTTCTTAAACCAAAACACTCAAAAATACAAAAATCTTGATAAACCCTGCGTAACCTAAACCAACACTCTCACCAATTCCTAGATATACAGATAGAAATACATTCACATCAATAATTCATTATATATGAATCGAGATTCTAAATGCTCTAGAAATTTCTCAAGATTGAGTCAACCCAACACCAATCTCAGCAAACTAGTGCGATCAAACAAAGAGAGATTAAATCAACGATTGAGAATCAATGAAGATTGAATAGAAGGATATCGAGGTGACCTTGGATTGTTGAAAAGGCCGACATTGGCGATGTACAAGGGCACGTCTTCTGGAATGACGTACATTGGGCAATTGTGCTTCCCCCAACCCTAAGGCTTCATTTCGAAGCTCATTGTGCTTCCTCATCCCTAGGGTTTCAATAGAGAAAGAGAGAGCTCTCTCAACACCTCTCATAGCGGTGAAGAATCAGAGCAATGCGAACACCACCTCTCCGAAGAAGAGAAAGCGAGCCATAGCAAATGCTAAATCTGAAGGAACGAAAGCGGTCTCTAAGAAGTCGAATTTCTCTGAATCCAAGTCCGCAAATCCTCCGAACAAGGTCTCAAAGAAGCCTTTCAAGTCGTCGTCCGAGCAATCTGAGAAGTAACTTTCGAAATCGAAGCACGAGCTTCGTGTCCAAGCGAAGGTCAGAATCCAAAAATTAAATCAACCGAAACTCAAATCCATACAAGTCTCCAACAAATTCGGCAAAACAAAACTCAAAACCAAACAAGTTATACAAAAACTATGAAATTTGGCAGAGATTTTGGATCGATGAGCTTACTGGTGAGAGAGAAACGGGCGCTAGAGAAGATGGAAATGATTCGGAGTCCGCCATTGAAGCTCGATCGATTGATCTGGTTATCAATATATGGTTAAGGTTTGAGGTTCTTCTCATCTGTTAGAGAGAGAATGTGAGAGATTAGAATTTATGATTCGTTGGAAAATCGAGTTGGCGGGCATGGAAGCGTTTTGCTCGTTTATGTGTGTTAACTTTGCTGATGATGGAGTCGCTGGTGAGCTCGGATTTGTTGAATGACGTGAAGCGCGAGAGGTGGTTGCGGTGTTGGTCTCGATTGGGTTCTTGGGCATTGCGGAGCGAAAATGATCGATCGAAAGCCACTAATGGTGGAAAATTGAGTTCTAGGGCACGATTTTGGGGAATTAGGGTTTGGATTTGAGGGTTTTTGAGGAATCAAATTTGGGAAGGATTTGATCGAAATGGAATGTGATGGCCCCAAATTCCGAGGCAAACCGGCACCGCCACGTCGCGGACACGTCACCAAGCCATGCTACGTCACCTGCTCACATGTCTCTGACGATCCGTGAACTATCCGTCTTGTAATCCGACTTACTAAATTTCGTTGTTTTAAAAGATTAATATTCTATCGAAATATGTTAAGTTAAGAAGTTTTACAACTTAATTTGATTATTTTAATTTTTTCAAAGTTATTTTTAATAGCGGAAGTCTTAATAACATGCATATAATTAATGTAAACAAGTTATGAATTAATTAACAACCTATGGGGTGGAAACCCAAAAAATGATACCATGTATATCGATTAAGGCGACAAAAATGTATAATAGGTGTCAATATACATGTATCGGTGAAAAAGTCTCCCTAAATGATCCCAAAAAGTATGTATATATAAATACAAACACCTACGAGTAAGCTAGTGGAGGCGCTCCAAATCGAGGTAGTCGCCAATCACCGCCTTCCCCGGCTCGTCGTAGGATCGCAACTTGCCACCAACAAATAATGACAAGTTCCGGTGAGTAAATCCCGAGAAATTCAGTTAGTATTCACAAGAAATCCAAGAAAACGGCTATAATTCATGCATATAAAGTGAATGAACAGGAATGTAAAGCATGAATATAAGTCGTGAGATAATCAAGAATATGGAACGCGAGTGTGGTGTATAGTTGTCGAGCTCTGGAACGTGAATACTAAACCGAGAAGGCCCTGGAGGTGAGGAAATCCACACCCCCTCTTCACGGTCGAAATGAGGAACTCTGTTGGTCGGAAGGTAGAATTCCGCCCAACGCCTCAAAGGAGAGGAAATATGTGACGGAGGTGAGCCTCACGCCAACTCGCTCTCGAGATCATTGACTCGCTGAGAGAAATCTCACGCGTAGTCTAAGGTATGACCAACACCGTAGCAACAATCGGATCATCATCAACGAGAGAGCGGAAGGGGTCACACCGTCCCTTCGACCATACACGACACACGCGGGAATATAGTAAACATGCAAGTTGAATCGCGAAAAGTAATGAGAACTAAATAAGTTACAAGAAAAATAAATAAATTCTAAACCGACTTTCTCGTGGGTTTACTTACCTCAACAATCGCAAACATCTCTTCAAAATGTCTCGCTCACGCTCTAGATACGCGTTCGATACCCGACTATAGTCTCGTCGGGGATCGATCGGTCCAAAGAACGCGCCACCGCGCGCGTTGTTCCACGTCGTTCTCATCGCGCCGCTCGCATTTGTCGCGCCATTCGCCGAGACACCGCCCCTCTCGCCGGTGTCCTCCGTCGTGCTGCATTGCTCGTCATCTTCCCTTACGCCCGCGCCACCTCCTCTGTCGCGCATTCTGCTGTCGTCGTCCGCGCGCCGTCGCTTCATCGCGCGCAACCGCTCGCCCTGGTCGGACTCTCAGTTTCTTGGAGTCGTTGTCCGCGACCTCTCGGTGGTCCGCTCGTCCGCGAGCTCCCCCGCCTTGATCTCCCGCAGTTACTCGAGGATCGTCGTCCCCCGCTCGAGCCATTGCCGTGAGCCGAGCCCACCGCGTTGGAGCTCGCTCGTCTCGTCTCGCCGCTCCCCTCTTTCCGCCGTCTCTCTCTCTCTCTCTCTCGGCGGCTCCCCCCCTCTCCGCTGTCTCTCTTTCTTTCTCTCTTTCTTTCTCCTCTCATCCCCTCTCCGTCGTCTCACTCTCTCTCTTTTTAAGAAAAAATTATTAGTATTATATCCTCGATTTTGTGTCCGAATTAAACCCTGAAAAATACCTCATTTTTGCCAAAAATTGACGAAAATACTATTGTATTCCGAAACACGGAATACCGTGTCTAAACCTTAACTTGACCCTATTTCGTGTCGATTAAATCAGGATCACGACGAGTGGGTCCCACATACGACCTTAAAATGGCACGTGGCACGAGTTAGGTTTTTAGTGGTCGTTACTGATCTTCCCAACTAAAAGAAAATTTCGTCCTCGAAATTCAAATTTAATTAAATCTTTACCTTGGAACAAGTGGGGGTATCACTCTCGCACGCATGGTAGACTCTCTCTCCCTAGTGAGGCTCTCGTTCTTATGATCGCCATCGAACGAGTACAAGTGGTATTTCTTTCCTTCCGAGAGTCGTACCTTGCGATCCACTATCTCGATGGGGTGATCCTCATATGTCACATCCGATCCGACCTCGATCCTAGTCATATCAACCATCGGTCCGGTCCCGATCTTGCTAGCCTCAACATAGAAATGTGATAAACATCATGCACCCATGCCAACCGGCTCGACAATCTCAACCGATAAGAAACCTCCCAACTCGTGGACTATCCGAAATGGCCCGATGAATCTCGGTGCAAGCTTTCCCTTTATCCTAAATCTCGGTGGCCCTTGAGGAGAAACCTTCAAGTAGACCCAATCATCCACTTCATAACTCGGACCATCGCGGTACTTGTTCGCATACTTCTTTTGTCTATCATGAGCGCCTCTAACCTCGACGAATCGCCCCTAATTTTCTCTGTGTAATCTACAACAATCTCGGCCCAACGGCAGCCTACATCCTCGGCTCACGCCTGCAAGTCGGTGATCGCATGTGGTCTCCCGTATAGCGCCTCGAATGGTGGCATCCCAATACTAGCTCGATAGCTATTGTTGTAGGCAAACTCACAAAGTGGCAAAAACTCTTCCCATGACCCTCCAAATCGTAGCACACGGGCTCTGAGCATATCGTCAATAATTTGAATAGTCTCTCTCGACCGCCCATCATTCGGCGATGAAAAGCCGTCTTTGAACCGCAATCCGGTACCATATCGCTCTCCCGCATGGCTCGCCAAAGCTGCGAAGTAAGTCGACCGTCTCTCGTCTCGACACTATAGATACCGGCACTCCGTGCGATCGATAATTTCTCGCTCGAAGAGCGTGCTGTTGTGGAAAGCTATATTTCATGGAGATTGGGTAAAGTGCGCCGATTTTGTCGGTCGATCCACGACTACCCAAATGGCATCGTGCTTGCGCAAAGTTGTCGGCAACCCAGTGACGAAGTCCATAGTGATGTGTTCTCATTTCCAATGTGGAATAGGTAGTGGCTGCAATAGTCCTCCAGGCTTCCTGTGCTCAGCCTTAACCTGCTGACACACCTCACAACTCCTTACATACTGGCTGACATCTGCCTTCATCCCTGGCCACCAAAATAACCGTCACATATCATGGTACATTTTGGTCTGCCGAGATGCACCGTGTACACTGGATCTCGTGAGCCTTCCGAAGAATACCATCGCGTAACGTTGCCCGCTGGAATCCACAATCTACCTCGGTGTCTCAAACACTCATCAACGGACTCGCGCCAATCTGGGTAATATGGACTCGTGTCATGTCTCTGAACCTCTGATACATCACATTAGCTCTTTGACACTCCAAGACGCATGGAATAGATATTTTCAGTACTCTCATCTGTCAACAAATATGTGCCTCTGCAGTATCTGAAACCTCTGACAAACTCATAGTAGCTGCCGCCTCGAGTAAACCAAACTCGTGGGTCATCTGGCAAACTATTGTCTTACTGTCTGGTCCTCTCCTGCTAAGGGCATCTGCTACGACATTCGCCTTCCCATACTGACACTCGATGGCGAAGTCATAGTCCTTCAACAATTCCAACCACCATCGTTGTCTCATATTCTGGTCCTTTTAGGTGAAAAGATACTTCAAACTCTTATGATTTGTATACAGTGTGAACCTTTCACCATAAAGGTAGTGTCTCCACACCTCCAGTGCAAATACGACCGCTGCAAGCTCCAGGTCGTGCACCGGATAGTTCTCTCATGGGTCCTCAATCGACGCGATAAATAAGCTATCACCCCGTCTCCCCGCATCGTATGCATCCCAATCCGGTGCCACAAGCATCCGTATGAACGATCAACTCCTTGCCCGCTCGAGCAACACTAACAACGGTGCAAAAGTCAATTTCTTCTTCAACTCGTGAATGTTGCCTCGCATTCATTGGACCAATGGAAAATCACATCCTTCTTGGTCAATCTAGTCATCGCGTATTTGCAATCTTGGAGAAGCCCCGTACAAAGCGTCGATAATATCCCGCAATCCTAAAAAGCTCCCGATATCCGTCACGCACTCTGGTGTAGGCCAGTCGATGATAGCGTGAATCTTACTCGGATCCACTGAAATACCTCTGTCGCTGATCACGTGTCCCAAGAATTTCACCACAGAAAGCCAAAACTCGCACTTATTGAACTTGGCGTACAATCTGTGCTCCCTCAAAGTCTTTAACGTCTCTCTGAGATGCCTCTTGTGGTCCTCATGGGTCCTGGAGTAAATCAAGATGTCATCGATGAAGACTATCACGAATCGATCTAAAAACAGCCTTAAGACTCGATGCATCAAATCCATAAACACAGCTGGCGTGTTTAACAACCCAAACGGCATGACAGTGAACTCAAATAACCCGTAACGTGTGTTGAACGCCGTCTTAGGTACATCCTCCTCTCTGATCCGCAGCTGATGATATCCGATCTCGATCAATCTTGGAGAGAAGAATCTGCGCTCAGCCAACTGGTCGAATAGGTCATCGATCCTGGGCAAGGGATACATATTCCTGACTATCACCTGATTTAACTTTCGGTAGTCTATACACATCCTCATACTACCGTCTTTCTTTCTCACAAATAAGACCGGTGCTCCCCAGGATGACATACTCGGGTGTATGAAACCCTTCTTCGATAGATCCTCTAGTTGAGCCCTCAACTCCTCGTGCTATGGCCGTGACATACGGTAGGGTCTGCTCGCTATAGGTCGTGCGTCTGGCACTAACTCAATCATAAACTCTACCTACCTGGGCAGGGGTAATCCAGGTAGATCCTCAAGAAAAACATATGGGAACTCGCGTGCTACTAGGACATCCTTAAGTCTGGACACTGGCCTCTCATCGGACTCTACTATCCTTGCGAGGATCTTCATCTCCTGGGGTGGAATCAATGTCGGTGCTACGGCCGGCGTAGTCAATGGTGTAGTGACTACTGGCAGTATCTTGGTAGTAGTGGTCGTGAGCTGGGTCGCCGAACGATCGGGCGACATCGTCACTCGCTTCTGACAGTGGGGGCGGCGAGTGTAGCAGGGGCCGGTGTGGCCGCTGCATGCGCTCGAAGTAATCGAAGAATCTCCTCGAGCTGTAAACTATAGAGTACGACCGTGTCGCGCAAGGTTTGATCCGAGTCGGCGGGTGTCGAGCCGCTCGTCTGGCCCCCATCATCCGTATGAAGATTTGGTCATCCATCCATGTCGAACTTGCAAATCGTGAACGTGCCGCATTTCAGCGTCGTAATACGTGTACATAAGTATTACAATCAATATATACACATATAAGTCCTAGTACTACCCGCTCACTTTGCTTCCCAACAAAAGTTCTAAGTTAGGATCTTCGGGTTTCCACATCTAATGTTTGTTGTTGAGTTTTATTCGGTTGTATTAAACTTTCCCCTAAGTTTGCTAGAACCTAGGCTCTGATACCAACTGTGACGACCCCAAATTCCGAGGCAAACCGGGCACCGCCACGTCGCCGGACACGTCACCAAGCCATGCTACAAGCACAAGCACACCTATCTTTGACGCCCGCAAACTATACGTCTTGTAATCCGACTTAGTAAATTTTGTTATTTTAGAAGATTAATATTCTATCGAAATATGCTAAGTTAAGAAGTTTTACAACTTAATTTGTTTATTTTAATTTTTTCGAGTTATTTTTAATAGCGGAAGTCTTAATAACATGCATATAATTAATGTAAATAAGTTATGAATTAATTATCAACCTATGGGGTGGAAACCCAGCAAAAGGATACCATGTATATCAGTTAAGGCGACAAAAATATATAATAAGTGTCAATATACATGTATCAGGTGAAAAAGTATCCCTAAATGATCCCAAAAAGTATGTATATATAAATACAAGCACCTACAAGTAAGCTAGTGGAAGCGCTCCAAATCAGAGGTAGTCGTCAACACCGCCTTCCCCGACTCGTCGTAGGATCTGCAACTTGCCACCAACAAATAATGACAAGTTCCAGTGAGTAAATCCCAGAGAAATTCAGTTAGTATTCACAAGAAATCCAAGAAAACGGCTACAATTCATGCATATAAAGTGAATGAACAGAATGTAAAGCATGAATATAAGTCGTGAGATAATCAAGAATATGGAACGCGAGTGTGGTGTATAATTGTCGAGTCCTCGGACGTAAATACTAAATCGAGAAGGCCTTGAGGTGAGGAAATCCACACCCCCTCTTCACGATCGAGATGAGGAACTCTGTTGGTCGGAAGGTAGAATTCCGCTCAACGCCTCAAATGAGAGGAAATATGTGACGAAGGTGAGCCTCACTCCAACTCGCTCTCGAGATCATCGACTCGCTGAGAGAAATCTCACGCGTAGTGTAAGGTATGACCAACACCGTAGCAACAATCGGATCATCATCAACGAGAGAGCCGGAAGGGGTCACACCGTCCCTTCGACCATACACAGACACACGCGGGAATATAGTAAACATGCAAGTTGAGCGGCGAAAAGTAATGTGAACTAAATAATTTACAAGAAAAATAAATAAATTCTAAACTGACTTTCTCGTGGGTTTACTTACCTCAACAATCGCAAATATCTCTTCAAAATGTCTCGCTCACGCCTCGAGATACACGCTCGATACCCGACTATAGTCTCATCGGGGATCGATCGGTCCAGAACACGCCAACCGCGATGTTGCTCCACGTCGTTCACCTCGCCGCCGCCACCTTTGCCGCCGCCGTCGCGCTTGTGCGCATTCGAGACACCGCCTCTCTCGCCGGCGTCCCGTCCGTGCATTGCGCTCGTCGTCTTCCCACGATCGCGCCACCTACCTCCTCCCGGCCCGCGCGCCAGGCGTTCGCTGGTCGCGTCATCCGCCGTCGCGACCGCGCTCTGGCCGGACTCGGTTTCTTTGGGATTCGCTGTCCGTGACCTCCGCATGGCTGTCCGCTCGTCCGCAAGCTCCCCTGCGCGCCGGTCTCCCCGCAGCTGCACCGGGAGCTGTCGTCCGCATCCCCGTCGCCACGAGCCGCTGCCCATGAGACGAAGCTCCGCCGCGCCGAGTCGCTTTCGCTCCTCGCCGCTCTCCCCTCTCTCTGTCGTCTCTCTCTCTCTCACGGCGGCTCCCCCCTCTCCGCTGTCTCTCTCTCTCTCTCTCCTCTCATCCCCTCTCCGTCATCTCACTCTCATTTTAAAAAAAAAATATTAGTATTATCTCCTCGATTTTATGTCCGAATTAAATCGCGAAAAATACCCCATTTTCGCCAAAAATTGACGAAAATACAATTGTACTCCGAAACACGGAATACCGCGTCTAAACCTTAACTTGACCCTATTTCCGACGATTAAATCGGATCACGACAAGTGGGTCCCATATACGACTCTAAAATGGCACGTGGCACGAGTTAGATTTTTAGGGTCGTTACATGGAATGATTTGGTTTTGTGTGTTGTGAGGGAAAAAATTACAAAAGTACAATGAAAAGTGGTTTAAATGAGTAAAATAAGTTGGCTTTCTTTTTATTCGTCAAATAAGGTAAATCACAATTTGAAAATGCGCTATTAAAGGAGGAAAATTTTTCGCATACATGGACACATGAATAGGGCCTTTTGAAAAGGCGTTATTCGTGTTATTTGGATTCCACGTGGATTGGTTGGAGCCGATTTACACGAATAGCGCATGCACTATTTGTGTAAATAGTATTGGTTTCCACGTGGATGTCCACGTGGAAAAGACAAACAAGAATAGTGTCTTTTCAAAAGGGGCTATTCTTGTTTCCCGCACACGTGGACATACACGTGGGATGTCCACGTGGATATACACGTGGGAAAGACAAAAGTTTAAAGGATGAGTTGCATGGTTACTATGGGTTGCACGGGTTGTTCGCCTTGCGATACTTGTGTGACATTTGCATGGGGTGCATGGTCTCAGTAGTGGATATGCATGGGTTGTCCCCTCGAGATACATGCATGATGTTTGCATGGATTGTCCACCTCGAGATACGTGTCCGGCGTTTGCATATTAGTTATCCACCTCGAGTTACGTACATGGCGTTTGGATGGTTTGCATGGACCGTAGCAAGTTGCATGGGTTGTCTACCTCGAGATATGTGCTTCACATTCATATGGTTTGCATGGATTGCACGAGGTTGCATGAGTTGTCCACACCTCGAGATATGTGTGTGACATTTAAATGGTTTGCACGAATATGCATGACTCGCCAACCTCGACATACGTGCGTGGCGTTTCCATGCGTAGTCAACCACGAGATACGTGTGTGACGTTTGCATTGGCTTTACCACTGGAGACACATGCGAGTCGTTTGTATGATTTACTTGAATTTTACGAGGTTACATGGGGTGTCCACCTCGAAATACGTGTGTGACCTTTGCATGGTTTGCATGGATTAGGCGAGGTTTGTATGAGTTATCCACCTCGAGATACGTGCGTGAGGTTTGCATGGATTGCAACGGGTTGCATGAGTTGAGGTTGCATGGGTCGCCCACCTCGACAGACGTGTCTGGCATTTGCGTGAATTCTCCACCTCAACATACATGCGTGACGTTTGCATGGGTTGTCCACGTCGATATGCGTGCGTGTTGTTTACATGGGTTGTCTACCTCGATATACGCGAGTGACGCGGGTTGTCCATCTCGATATGCACATGTTGTTCATAGAGTTTAGAATTTTGTATAGATAGCTCATTTTCAAAAGGAGTCATTCGTAGAATTTAGAGTTTTGTATAGATAGCTCCTTTTCAAAATGAGCTATCCATACAAGTGCCTTCCACCTAACCAATTATGCATGCCACCTCATCATCAATAGCTCATTTTCAAAAAGAGTTATACATTAGTTTTGGAATTTAAAAGTAAACCCCACTATTTGGTGAATTAAAAACTAAAGCCACCTTATTTTTTGAAAAACACTGTGTTGTGAGAGTGTTTTGTGAAGGAATAGAGACATTTTGAAAAAATGGAAAAAAATTTCAGAAAATTAGGGAGAAATTTCGAAAAATTATATTTCTACAAAATAAATAGAAAGTAATGAATTTCTATGAAAAATAAAATATTTGGAATTTCGGACGAGACTTTTACGGGGATTTTACCTCGAAAAGCGCGAAATGGCGGATTGGCTTAAAAATTTAGAAATTAGTCTCGAATTTGATTTGGCATAAATTGATACATTATTGAATGTTAGAGAACTAAGGGAAGAACTCAGGAGTTTGGGCACGCATTTCGAATTGTCGAGGGATCGAATAGAGTAGGAAAATGATGTGAATTGTAAGTACAACTGTTAGAATTTTATATTTCATTTCATTCACCTTTATTGATTTATTGGTCTATTGGTAGACATTGCTACTTGAACTCGCACATCATGTTGTTCTTGTATTTATTCATGAGTGAATATTGCGACATGATGCCTTGTGACTTGTTTTATTGACTCTAATTCCTACACTTGATGTCATTTTTGAAAAGAATGGATGAAAAGCATGCTAATGGGATAATTTGGATTTACTTGGACTTGTATTTGATTTCCTTTGGGCTTTGTAGCCTAACTTGTTTTGGGTTCTAGAACATTAGCATTATTTGTCTTTGACATTTAAGTATGGATTATCTAGTGTCCATTGCACGAGAGATGAGAGATGCGCGATTAACGGGGACATGGGTCTACCGGGGTTCCGGCACTAACCACTACACTTGCGCGGCATAAGAGTTATGGGACTTGGGGTGGTCGACAAGCATGAGATTGATGTTGTATAAGCGTAGAGCGCAGCTCCGCTATTTGTGTGAGATATGTTGAGCGCATCTCCATATAGTAGTGGGAAAGGTTTGGTGATAGTTCTCACCGTCGACCGGACGTAGATCATCTCGACTTAGCCTGTGTCTGTCTCTAGGTATTTACTTGCATTACTTGTTTCAGCAATATATTTCGCTACTTTATGCTTTTAAATACCATTCGTTTATGTTTGAAATGTGGCATAGAATTCTCCAGTTAGTACTTAAATATCAATATATTCACCGTCTAGTTTGTGACGGTGGGTGTAGGTCCATCGAGCAAAGAGAGATGGGGAAGGAGAAGATCGGCGACTTCAGCAGCGATTCGGATACTCTCCTCACTCATTTGTATGTCTCGATTTCTTTTGTATTATTATTGTTTATGTCATTTTGGGTTGTACATTGGGACGAGTGACTAGTTTTATAGATATTGTTTCACATATATACGTGCATGTGATGCCGTATTTTCCGGTTTTCCACACTTATGAATTTTGGAGAATGAAAGCTTCCGCTTAACATGATAATGGAAATGGAATTAACTTTAAATTGATGAACATATCAAGTACATGGATTTGGAGGAATATAGGGACGAAAGGTCGACTAATACGTAATTAAGTCTTATGTGGTTAAGATTAAGGCTTGATTACGGGATTAGGCCGGGCGGTGCCCTGTTTAGAAGTTGGGGCCGCCACATGTTTCCTATGCCAAGATAGATACTCATATGTATCCAATAAATGCATTTGTGATCTCCCTCCGGCTTCCTCAACCCTATGTTTTTGCCTCGCATTGTAGATTGTGCGCAAGGTTGATGCATTCGATACATCCCTCTTCTTTAAAGTGTCCAAAATCTCTCGAGGCTTGATGTTGCCTTTCGTCATTTGAATCATAACAACATGCTCTCTCGGATTCAACCGCCCGGGGTATGAGTGACCCTCCATATAACACCTAATGTCGTGGTTATGCCGCCCGCGAACCACTGTCACATGCCATAAATGGTCTTCACGTTCCTTAACGTTAATAGCAAACGGGCCATCACACTTTTTCATCCCTGTTTTACTCCTCGATTTCCCCTTCTCACCCTTCTTTTCAATCTTGTCTTTTGAGTTCGTATGCTCGAACCTTACCTACTTTTTTTCCCAACTCTTTGGACCGCACCCCTATAAGATCCAAATCTCTCACAAAACATGTTCACCCTTCCCCGACGACGACCATCCCCTGGCATCGAAATTCTTCTTGACTATTACAAACAATCTATTAGATCCTTGTCTTTGCACCCAACTGACCGCCTCATGCCTACTTCCAAATGGTCATTCGGGGATAAATTCATTAATGTAGTCGTGATAGAAACTAGAATCAATTCTTTCCTGCAAATAATGAAATACCAAAGTATCAGGTGTGAAATTCAATAAGAAAAAAAAACTCGCAATATGGGCTGGAAGCCTTTCTGAAAAATAATTATATTAAACATTATCAATTTTTACAAGAAAGATTGAGCACCTACCCACTTAATGCCACACGATTGTGACGGCCCCTCTCCGAATCTAGGGCACCGCCCGGCCTAATCCTGTAATTAAGCCCTAATCATATCCACGTAGGACTTAACTACGTATTAGTCAGCCTTTACAACCTAGATGCCTCTTTTCTCGTGTTCATGATAAATAATACACTAGTCCTACCAGTTTATAAAATTTAGAGTTAATTAAAACTTTTTATTAAATTAATTAATTAGCGGAAGTCTTATTGATTATGCGGAAGCAATTAGTAACTTATGCGGAAGCCATTTATAAAACCCTAATTGTGGAAAACCGGGAAATGACATTACATATATAAAGTCCTCGAAATGCAGTGAAACAACAAAATAGTCTAAGTCAAGTCGGGGAACTAACGTTCAACCCAATATACAACCCCAAATAGTATCTGAAAGACGTATATAACATATACAATCAAAATATCAAAAGAAGACCTACAATCGATGTAGTGACGCGCCGCGGGCTCAGGGATAATCGCCGATCTTCTCTTTGCCCGGCCTGCTGGTAGACGGCTCTGCACCCACCGTCATAAAAAGGATGGTGAGGACAAGAATAAAACAGTAATCCCCGATGACAAGTTTAATTTGCATTTCCAAATATTCAAATGGTATTTAAAAGCATATAAATGGGAAAACTGGAAAATAAACCATATGCGAGTTAATACTAGAGTTAAACAAGTGATACGACACTAGGCTAAGTAGTGGTGATTTAGGTCCGGTCGGCAGTGAAACGTGTCACTCCGACTCAATAATCATATAGCACAAGGGACTCTAACCCAAGTGTTACCAGGGACTTTAACCCCGGTGTGTAGACCACCTCAGGGACTCTAACCCCGAGTGTCATACAGTGTCAAGTAACATGTGCCGACATCCCCAAGGACTCTAACCCCGTGAGTCGCGCACACCTCGATCGAGTACGAGACCTAAATGCAAAAAATACTTTTAAAGTTTCAAGAAATACTAAGTATGGATTTGTCAAGGCATAGGCACATCTACACACCTAAACAAATAAGGAATACAAGTTCTCTTAAACATTTATAAGATATTCACTAGCCTAATAGCATGCTATTTATCATTCAATTCACATTTAAAACAACAAGAATAGACATAGCATGGGATAGAATCAATGAATCAAATCAAATGAATGGATATCATTCAAACTAGACTCATCAAGTGAGCATAGACACAAAGAACACATGATATAAGAATACAAAGGCAAGATATTCAAAAGGACTATGCAAGGAGAACAATTAATAGAAATGAAATGCCAAGTAAAGTTGTCATTGGGTATACTCACAACAACAAAGTAAAGTCCTAGCTTTACTGGCCTCCCGATACTCCAAATCTTGTATTCGCTCTCTCGTAACCTTTTCCTAGGTTCCTGAGTTTGGTGTCTCATTAGTTCAAGTATAGTGGGTTTAAGCTCAATTTAGTGGTGTTTATTGTGTATTCAAATTGGTTCAATAGACTTTAAATCAATCTTCCTAAATCAGCCCCTAAAGACTAAATTAAGTTTCAATTTCAGTCCTACACTTTAAAGCAGTTTTTTTGGAATGAAATGGTCAAAATATCGAAATTTTTTCCCAATTTTTTCCAATTTTTCCGAAATTTTTCCAAATTTTTCCCTCATTTTCTTCTCATTTTTTTTTAAATTCTGTTTGGGTCGGGTCGACCCAAACAGTCTGACCTGACTGGCCCTGGACGTAAGCAGTACGAGTGCTCGCCCATAGGCCTATTGTGTTTTGGTACACTACCAACGTTGTATGAGCCTATTGGGTCGCACACTAAGAATGGTTTTGCGAGATTTTAAGATGGTTCAGAAAAATGAATTTTATATGATAAAATTCATGACAGATACGTCCTTGTGGTGTATTACACTTATATTTCTTTTAAGTAGGGGTATATGTGTAATTTACTTAACCGTCTATATACAAGGGTTGTATAATGATGAAGTCCAAGAATTAGTTTGCAAATTCTTGAAAGGATAATGATGAAATCCAATAATTAGTTTGCAAATTCTTGGAAAAATATGAAAAGATATGACAAGATGACATTTTGGTAATTTCGGTGAAGTTCGGGCACTTGAGTTTCGACGTTCCGAGGGCATGGGTTGATTGGAAACGGCGTGGAGATCACGGGTAACTGCTATGCCGTGACTACGACGTTTTTCGGCGAAATTTCATCATTTCGCCATCCGAAACGGCAATTTTGCTATTTTAGAAAAGTTTTGTTTAGCTTATAACTTTCATTAGGAATTTTTGTTTTTATTGCCGTTTGCAGCATTTGTTTCTATTTTTCGTCTAGTTTCCAGTTTATGGCTTTTAGGGCTTTTTGGACTTTTTACTATTTTTGACAAATTTTAGGGTTTCGCTATTTAAGCGACCTATTGGATGTAATTCGCAGTTTTTTTGCTTGAATAAAAGAATTTTTGAACTTTGGCTTAAGTTCTGACCTAGATCGAGTTGTTCGTAGATTCGTTCAACTGGTTTAGAAGATCTCCGCTGCGTCAGTTGGTATCAAAGTCTGCTTCAGCGTGATTGGAGAAATCATGCCGCCGAAGAGGAACCAGCAGCGTATCGAGGAGGTGTATGACCGTGACAATCTGAATCGACAAATTGGCCAAATAATTGACAAACGTATGGGCGCGGTGGTAAAACAATTAACTGCCAGAATCGATCAGTTGTTGGGTAGAAATATGAATCGTATCCGTAACCATCGAAGGGAACCTGTTGGTGATGAACCAGTAGGAGATTCTTCTACCGAAGAGGAGGATGAGTATGTTGAGGCACCGAGGAGGCGCTACAGGCCGCGTGCAATTGAGGATGATCGCAGGCGGTGAGAGTCTGGTATGAAGACGGAGGTCCCAGAATTCCATGGCACCCTTCAACAGGAAGAATTCTTGGACTGGATGGCGTCAGTTGAAGAAGTCCTAGAATTCAAAGGTGTGCCCGAAGACAAGCGTGTGCAACTGGTTGTGACCAGATTCCGCAACAGGGCTACGGCTTGGTGGCAACAGCAGAAGTTGATGCGAAATAGGAATGGAAAGGCGAAGATCACCTCGTGGGAGAAGATGAAAAAGCACTTACGGGATGAGTTCTTGCCTTACAACTTCCAACGCCTTATGTATCAGAGGTTGCAGAATCTGAGACAAGGGGGAAAGTCAATAGATGATTACACTACTGAGTTTCATCAGTTAGTCGCTAAAAACGAACTACAGGAGACTAACGACCAATTAGTGGCGCGGAATATTGGTGGACTGAGGGTGCAGATCCAAGATGTCGTCAACATGTTTGATCCGGCTTCTTTATCTGCAGCGCACCAGCGAGCATTGTTGGTGGAGAAACAATAGCGTCGGGGTGTGAGTAATGCTTCCAAGAATGTTAGTGTTGGGGACGGCCAATATCGGAGGTAATACCGCTCGCAATTAACCCTGCTAGTCGCACGAACAGACCTAGCACTAGTGGGATTAAATGCTTCGGTTGTGGCGAAGTTGGTCATAGGAAGTCAGAATGTAAAGGGGAGAAAACTCTCTTTATTGAGAACGAAGGGGAAAACGAAGGGGAAGAGGCCAACATCACTACAGAACCAGCCATTGATACTTCTGACAATACAGAAGAGGAGATCGTGACTGGAGATGTGGGTATTGCCTTGGTTGTGAGGCATTCTTGTATGACTCCTAGAGCTATCGCTGATGATGAGTGGCTTCGGAATAACATCTTTCAGTTCAAGTGTACCATCTTAGGCAAGGTGTGCAGGTTCATGATTGATGCAGGCAGTTGCGAGAATATCGTCTCAGTCGAAACGGTTCAGAAGTTGGGCCTTGCAACTGAACAACACCCCAGGCCCTACAAGCTAGCTTGACTGAAGAAAGGTGGTGAGGTGAAGGTGTCGAAGCGCGCCTTGGTGACTTTTTCTATTGGTGCTAACTACAAGGATTCAGTCTGGTGTAATGTTGTGGCTATTGATGCTTGCAACTTGTTACTGGGACGTCCTTGGCAGTTTGATAACGGAGTTGTGCATGATGGCAGAACCAATAAATACACCCTTATGTTCAAGGGAGTGAAGATTGTGCTAGTACCCGCTAAAGATCCGGAGGAAGTTAAGCCTACTAAAGAATTTAGCAGTTTGTTGTCTTTGGCAAGATTTGAAGATGCATTATGGGATTCCGAGGTAGTTTACATCTTGATGGGAAATGAGGTAGATAGAGATGTTGATGTTCCTGAAGCTGCAATTCCTATTGTGGAGAAGAGAAAAAGAACCAGAAAGAGAGAAAAGAAAAAGGAAAGAGAAAAGAGAGAGAGAGAGGGACGTCGGCGAGGTGCTCGCATGGGACGACCGGCATGGCGACGACGGCTCCCAAGCTGGCGACGAAAGAGCAGCATGGCGCGAATGACGACGACGCATGCCGCGAGCATGGGTCGGTGGCGAGATCGGACTGCAGCAGCGGGCGGCGGATCAGCAAGCGGCAATGGCAGCCGGCGACGACGCGGTTCCCACGTCGCCGGAGCATGCGCGCACGCGAGAGCGACGACTGAAAGCGGGCGCGGACGGCGAAATTGGCCGGGAATGGCGCGACGATCAGACGACATCGCGAATCTGGTGCGAATTGCAGCGCGGCGCTATGGACGCGCTTATGGCAGCGTGGACGAAGCGGCGGCGCGTTGGCTCTACGGCTGGCGGCGATGGACGGCCAAGTAGCGATGGGGACGGCACGCGGTGGCGGCTAGCATGAAGGGGGGCGTCGGCACGGCATTGGCAACGACGCGGTGAATGGCGCAGAGCAACTGCGCAGTGGCGCATTGTCGGACCGATCAATCCTCGACGAGGGGTGCGATTCGACGAAATTCGACGACGCGATGGTGGGATACGTCTGATGATGACAATTCGAGGGCGAATTCTGTCCACCCTGGGGAGAATGATGAAGTCCAAGAATTAGTTTGCAAATTCTTGGAAAAAATATGAAAAGATATGACAGGATGGCATTTTGGTAATTTCGGTGAAGTTCGGGCATTTGAGTTTCGACGTACCGAGGGCATAAGTTGATTGGAAACGGCGTGGAGATCACGGGTCACTGCTACGCCGTGCCTACGACGTTTTTCGGCGAAATTCCATCGTTTCGCCCTCCGTAACGGCAATTTTGCTATTTTATAAAAGTTTTGTTTAGCTTATAACTTTCATTAGGAATTTTCGTTTTTATTGCCGTTTGCAGCATTTGTTTCTATTTTTCGTCTAGTTTCCAGTTTATGGCTTTTAGGGCTTTTTGGACTTTTTACTATTTTTGATAAATTTTAAGGTTTCGCTATTTAAGCGACCTATTGGATGTAATTCGCAGTTTTTTTGCTTGAATAAAAGAATTTTTGAACTTTGGCTTAAGTTCTGACCTAGATCGAGTTGTTCGTGGCTTCGTTCAACTGGTTTAGAAGATCTCCGTCATTGCGTCGGGTTGGTATTAGAGAGCTCGCTTCAAACGTGATTGGAGAAATCATGCCGCCAAGAGGAACCAAGCAGAGCGTATCGAGGAGGTGTATGACCGTGACAATCTGAATCGACAAATTGGCCAAATAATTGACCAACGCATGGGCGCGGTGGTGGAACAATCAACTGCCAGAATCGATCAGTTGTTGGGTCAGAATATGAATCGTATCCGTAACCATCGAAGGGAACCTGTTGGTGATGAACCAGTAGGAGATTCTTCTACCGAAGGGGATGATGAATATGTTTAGGCACCGAGGAGGCGCTACAGGCCGCGTGCAGTTGAGGATGATCGCAGGCGGTGGGATTCTGGGATGAAGACGGAGGTCCCAGAATTCCATGGCACCCTTCAACTAGAAGAATTCTTGAATTGGCTGGCGTCAGTTGAAGAAGTCATAGAATTCAAAGGTGTGCCCGAAGACAAGTGTGTGCAACTAGTTGCGACCAGATTCCGCAACAGGGCCACGGCTTGGTGGCAACAGCAGAAGTTGATGCGAAATAAGAATGGAAAAGCCAAGATCACCTCGTGGGAGAAGATGAAAAAGCACTTACGGGTTGAGTTCTTGCCTTACAACTTCCAACTCCTTATGTATCAGAGGTTGTAGAATCTGAGACAAGGGGCAAAGTCAGTAGATAATTACACTACTGAGTTTTATCAGTTAGTCGCTAGAAACGAACTGCAGGAGACTAACGACCAATTAGTGGGCGCGGTATATTGGTCGATCGAGGGTGCGAGATCCAAGATGTCGTCAACATGTTTGATCCGGCTTCCTTATTCAGCAATAAGCATCGAGCATTGTTGTTGGAGAAACAACAGTGTCGGGGTGTGAATAATGCTTCCAGTAATGTTAGTGTTGGGACAACCAATACTGGAGGTAATACCGCTGCAATTAACCCTGCTAGTCGCACGAACAGACCTAGCATTAGTGGGATTAAATGCTTCGGTTGTGGCGAAGTTTGTCACAGGAAGTCATAATGTAAAGGGAAGAAGGCTCTCTTTATTGAGAACTAAGAGGAAGACGAGGGGGAAGAGGCCAACATCACTGCAGAACCAGCCTTTGATACTTCTGACAACACGAAGAGGATATCGTGGATTGGAGATGTGGGTATTGCCTTGGTTGTGAGGCGTTCTTGTATGACTCAGAGAGTCAAGCCATGATGATGAGTGGTCGGAATAACATCTTTCACCCAAGTGTACCATCTTAGGCAAGGTGTGCGGTGTTCATGATTGATGCAGCGATTGCGAGAATATTGTCTCAATCGAAGCGGTTCGAAGTTGGGTCTTGCAACTTAACAACACTCCAGGCCCTACAAGCAAGCTTGGCTGAAGAAAGGTGGTGAGGTGAAGGTGTCGAAGCGCGCCTTGGTGACTTTTTCTATTGGTGCTAACTACAAGGATTCAGTCTGGTGTGATGTTGTGGCTATGGATGCTTGCCACTGCACCGGGACGTCCTGGCGCTTGATAGGGGAGTTGTGCATGATGGCAGTAACCAATAAATACACCCTTATGTTCAAGGGAGTGAAGATTGTGCTAGTACCCGCCAAGGATCCGGAGGAAGTTAAGCATACTAAAGAATTTAGCAGCTTGTTGTTTTTGTAAAGATTTGAAGATGCATTACAGGATTCAAAGGTAGTTTACATCTTGATGGGAAATGAGGTCGATAGAGATGTTGATGTTCCTGAAACTGTAATTCCTACTGTGGAGAAGAGAGAAATAACCAGAAAGAGAGAAAAGAAAAAGGAAAGAGAGAGAGAGAGAGAGGGACGCCGACGAGAGCTCGCATGAGGGACGACCCGGCGGCGACGACGCTCCCAACAGGCTGACGAGCAGCTCGCGGCAGCCGACGACGCAGCCGTGAGCGTGGCCTGGTGGCGAGATCGGACTGCAGTGGCGGCGCGGCGACGACGCGGCTCCCACGTCGAGCTGGCGCAAGCGCGAGAGAGCGACGACAAGCAGAAGCGGGCGCGGACGGCAGATTGGCCTAAGAATGGTGGGGATCGTACGACACCGCAACTGCAAGGAATCGCGCTGGCGCGGACGGCGCGACGGCGCGTGGACGGCATTGGCGCGTTGGTGGCTCTGGCTCGATGCGCGTGCGACGGCCGGCGATGGCGTGGGACGGCGCGGCGGTGGCGGCGGAATGAGTCGACGGCACGGCATTGGCAACGACGCGGTGAATGGCGCGGAGCAACTGCGCAGTGGCGCGTTGTCGGACCGATCAATCCTTGACGAGGGGTGCGATTCGACGAAATTCGACGACGCGATGGAGGGATACGTCTAATGATGACAATTCGAGGGCGAATTCTGTCCACCCTAGGGAGAATGATGAAGGCCAAGAAGTAATTTGCAAATTCTTGACAGGATAATGATAAAGTCCAAGAATTAGCTTGTAAATTCTTGGAAAAATATGATGGAAAGATATGACAGGATGACATTTTGGTAATTTCGGTGAAGTTCGGGCGTTTGGGTTTCGGCGTTCCGGGGGCATGGGTTGATTGGAAACGGCGTGGAGATCACGGGTCACTGCTATGCTGTGACTACGACGTTTTTCGGCGAAATTCCATCGTTTCGCCATCTGAAACGGCAATTTTGCTATTTTAGGAAAGTTTTGTTTAACTTATAACTTTCATTAGGAATTTCCGTTTTTATTGCCGTTTGCAGCATTTGTTAATTTCTATTTTTCGTCTAGTTTCCAGTTTAGGGCTTTTAGAGCTTTTTGGACTTTTTACTATTTTTGACAAATTTTAGGGTTTCGCTATTTAAGCGACCTATTGGATGTAATTCGCAGTTTTTTTTGCTTGAATAAAAGAATTTCCGAACTTTGGCTTAAGTTCGACCTAGATCGAGTTGTTCGTGGATTCGTTCAACTGGTTTAGAAGATCTCCGCTGCGTCATATAATTAGACGCTTTAAGTTAGAACACACGTATGAAAGATTAAGGGCCGAAACTCTATTTTCGTTTCAGAAACGAATTAGAGTTTTCTGGTACGCTTTGGATCGTCTTCGAGAGGTTGAAAGTTCAACTTCCTTCAAGTAAAATATATAAAAAAAAAAAAAACAAAAACAAAAAACTATGTAGCATGCTTTAACATTAAGAACAAGAAAGAAAAACACACTATATATATCATACTATAGGCTTGACAAGCAAAGCCTGGACTCTCTTCTTTCCTACATGGTCTTGAACACTGATCCCATCACCATGTTGATAAAAGCAGTGTGCATTCCTCGCATGATTCTCAATGATGTTAACAAATGAAGGCGAAAAAGGCGTGTCGGACGCAGACTTGTTCATCTTCCTCCATGTTTCCTTGATTATATCTCTAATCTTTTCCCTCGCAACCTTCTCAGTAGCGTTCGTTTCGCACATGTAACATTGAATTGCCGATGGAACATCGCCTCTCTCCTGCTCCGCCTGATAAACAAATTATCCATATTAATCAACCATAAGATATCTTACATACCAATGTCTACTATATGAATTACCAAAGTAAAAAAAATGTTGTTACAGTTAGTTACCGACGAAGTGGCGAGGTCATTGCATAGTCGAAATATTATCGAGGAGTAATAAACAAGATCTGATTCACTATTCAAGCAGTCTAGTGCCTCTACTGTTATCTTTTGCTTTGATGCAAAGAAAGCATGGACATGAACTAGAGGTGTGGAGGATGAAATCCATGCATTGGCCAAGTACTCCTCAAGTGTTGGCATGTAGTTCTTCTTGCTCCATTTCGCCTCCACCAACATCGATCGACAAAAGTTCTCCCACTGCATATAGATGAACAATACAACAAATTATTTCAGTGATGAACACATTTATAACCCTGAAAAAATGTAATTGATCTACGAAGATATATTACTGCTTTGTTCAAGTGTTGTCGAGCAGAGTAGCCCTGTTCTTTCAAAGTTGTGTACACCATTTCATTCACTGTGTTGTACAATACTAAGAAGCATATCTTCATATAATCAGGAAGGACTTCAATTGCATTAATTTCCCACCTGTAGACAAGAAGTGGTCCTAGTATAATAAGAAACATATTTGCATAAATTGATCGACAAAAACATGTGTATGTACATATATACGTGGTAGACTTAATTAATGTACCGTTCAACTGCCGAGGTAAAGAGCTCAAGTTCATCGATCGATCCATAGATGTCATAGATGTCGTCGATTATGAATATGAGATTGCCGATTTTCGTTAGGTATGTCCTACAAAACTCAAGCTGAGGTTCATAGGCAAGGCCAACGCACCACAGAAAACTCTCCACCAATCTGTCTCTCGCGAAGCTTAGTTTTTTCGATAGACCAAGATTTTCCCACCACCTAATTGAACAAAAAACAATTAGATGCGGTTTCTGTATATATTTTAGTTTTTTTTCGCGGTTTTAGCGAGCCCTTAATTACCTTGACATATGTGCTAGCTCTTTTTGGTGAATGGCTTGCACCATATTGAAGTCCAACTTTGCAAGTTCAAGCAAACTAGGGTACTTGGCCATATATTTTATGTTGTGCACATCAATGTGCCATCTAACGTCCAGTCTTGGCATTCTCCAGTGTAGAGGAAGTTCTAGTGCATGACTCACTTCTTCTTTTAGCCTTTGTTCTATGTTTCCATCATCATTATCATCATCATCAATAAGCTTTAAATTTTTGGTTGTGAAAGCCATGGCCTTGTACATAGTTTCTTCACCTTCAAAACCAAAGTGAGAGGCTTCATACAAACTCAGCATTCCCTTCACATCTAAGCAGACCCCCTCCTTGAAATTCCCTCTCTCATCCTTGAAGACACTGAATATATCTGTATAACTTAATTGATTAGAGAGAATATTCTTATAGCTTATAACTATATATGTATCTATTGGTTAATTTGTATTTAATTTCATCGATCACTAATTACCATGGGAGACCTCATATCCATGTTGTCTTAGAAGTTGAAAGTACAAAGATTTATAGTGTAGATCATTATCGAGTACGCTATTAGCTTTGTTCTGGAACGCGCCATCGAGAACTCTCTCGATCTCATTCTTAAAGAGATAGTCGATTCCAAGCCTTTGTAACGCGTCAATCAACTCCAACTCCTCCAGAGTTCTCAATGTTTCATCACCATTACTAATTAATAGTGCATCTCTCACATCTTCTTTGAGCTTCTCTATATGTTTCCAGTCACTCTTTTCCTGTAAATCAAATAAATGAGTCATGTACGCACAAGTAATTATTAATTAACAAGAAAAATAACAACCAAAGCATCTGTGGATGGACGAGGCATAGTTGCCACGAGCCAAAGTTTGAGAAGGTCGTGGATTTGACTCCTGTTGAAGTCAGGACTAATTAATTAATTAAATTAAACAGTTGGATGGTTTGAAAAAATGAGTTTAATTAAGAATATATAAACAATCACCAGGAAATCACTACGCAAAGATTGAACATATTTTGCATGCCATATGCTTCTCTGGTGGTAAGTTGGTGACTGTGTGGAGGCCATTTGGCTTTTCTTCTATTTTTTTGTTTGAGTTGGAAAAAACAATTGAAATTCGGATGTCTTTGAATGTCCAAAGTTTTGTGAAGTGTCTAGGTTTACATAGAACACTGTCAGGTTGGAAAAATCAGCCTACTGTGTGGAGGCCATTTGGCTTTTCTTCTATTTTTTTTTGAGTTGGAAAAAACAATTGAAAGTCGGATGTCTTTGAATGTCCAAAGTTTTGTGGAGTGTCTAGGTTTATATAGAAGACTGTCAGGTTGGAAAAATCAGCCTGGACACATTTATTTGTGAGAAAACGTGTTTTTCTTGAAGATGAGTGGGCTGAACATCGTAATTAACTCCTCTTAATTAGTATCGAGGCATTTTCAAATAAAACTTTACATCTATAAGAGTTGAAGTGATTAAGTTTGAGACAGTTTTGGTCCTTGAATATTTAGTATCGAGGCATTTTCAGATAAAACTTATGTTAATAATAAAACTTTTATTATTAACACATTTAGTCATTGAACTTGTACATTTGGTCCTTTCATCTTTTGAAGTGTTAAATCCCGCTGATATTGCTAACATAAGTGTCACTGACGTGGCTAACGTAAGTGTCACATAATTTGTCAAAAATAGTAAACTGATTTATATTGATGGATCGAATGATTCACTTCAACCAACAAAAAAGAAAAAAAAAAAAAAAAAAAACTCAATTTCCCTAAAGGCATAATAAGCTTAAAATTTAAAGATCAAAAGTATAAGAATTTCAAAAGTTCGGAGACCAAATGTACATCAATGAAAGTTTGGAGATCAAATATACACTAATAATAGTTGAGTGACCAAAAACATAAAAAGTTGAAAGTTCCAAGACCAAATGCTATGTTTTGCCGTTATTTTCGATATGTAAATTACCATTAATTATCATGGAAAATGGTAAAATGACATCTTAATTGACACCCCCAAGTGACATCCTTATGGCGCGGGCCCATCGATGAAAGTTGTCCGAATGTATTTCGAGATACACACCATGCGTGTTATGTACTAAAAATTATTTTGCAAACATTCATTTTTACGTGAGGCCGCGCGCCACGTTACATAGATGTCGCTAGAGTGTCAATCGGGGTGTCATTCTATTTCTAGCATGATGAAGTCCAAGAATTAGCTTGCAAATTCTTGGAAAAATATGATGGAAAGATATGACATGATGACATTTTGGTAAATTTTAGAGTGTCATTCTATTTTTCGTCTAGTTTTCAGTTTATGGCTTTTAGGGCTTTTTGGATTTTTTACTTTTTTTGGCAAATTTTAGGGTTTCGCTATTTAAGCGATCTATTGGATGTAATTCGCAGCTTTTGAATGGAATAAATTTTTTTTTGAACTTTGGCTTAAGTTCACTTCTAGATCGAGTTGTTTCGTGGATTCGCTCAACTGGTTTAGAAGATCTCTGCAAGATTTCCCAATTATCATTACTAGTTAACTTATTTTGACGTATGTCCTCAAGAACACGTCACACATTTGACGTCACAGCAAACTAGTCAAATTATGACCGTAGTTGACTGTATTATGTGTGTGTCACAACGTACGGACCATAGAATATGGTCCACGAGTAGTGCCACATACGCAAGCGTGTGAGCGTACAAGACATAAAAAAAACGTTCTAAACGAGTCAACCACACAGCAGAGATATTTCATCTGTGTGGCTTAAATAGAAAGTAAGAGAGACGCTAGAGTGACTGAAAATGGCTTCACGGAGAGATATTTCGGAGGGCCGCTAAGGGCACCCCACCGTTTCATGAAGGCACCAAGTAATGTAGCACTAACCAATTTACCTGGGCACCAAAAAATTAGACCTGAAATACCCAAAATACCCTCTAACCAATTTACCCTGGGCACCAAAAAACCCTCTTCGCAAAACAGAGGCACCCCACCACCGTCCTCTTACTTGACTTTCTCCATTTCTCGTCAACGAACCACCTAGCAATCCCGAATCTAAGTTGTATTCGTTCCTCTATGTCTCTCTCCTCTCGTTGTAGGACGTTTTTCGAGTTTGAAGACTCGAGTTTTGGTCGATTTCATATCCAAATTAGTGGCTCTGCTCAAGTTTTTCGTTCACACATCGATAGTGTTGAAATCGATCATTTGAATGTGCGTTGGTAGTCTAATTAAGTTGCATTTGATAGAGTAGTTGTTATGTTTGTGTGGCGGTGCATTCAATGGTTCATTTATGGGCGTCGTGGTTCTCGCCACACAAAGCGAGATTTTGTTTACGCCTCTGCCAAGCATGACCGAGAATGTAAAATAGCTCTCTTGGTTGTCCATAACCGAGACTTTTATTGTCGTTCTGGCCACCACTTCACCGTAGTAAGTCGAAGTGTATAGTTTATGTCCCGTCGGTGATGTCCAACCGAGAATGTAGAATAGCTCTTGGTTGTCCATTACCGAGATCGTTATTCAGCTTCCTGGAAGGTGACCGAGACGTGTGCATAACTCTGCTCGCGAGGCCGAATCAATCGCGTCCGTGAAAAAAACATCCGAAAATTTGAGAAACCCTACGTTGACAAAAAACAGCTTCCTTCAAACCATCATATGGTTATCAAACATCGTTACATCGCCGTTTGATGATGTCAATCGCAAGAATCGATAAACGGCTCAAGCAAACGCAATGTCGTTTTAGGTTCAAGCTTGGTGGTGGGGTGCCCGCTTTTTCTGTCAAAATGGTTTGTAGGGTTTGAATCAATATATATACATGGGCAAAATGGTCTTTTCCATTTTCGCCGAAATTTTTACAAAAAAATTGGGTGCCTTCATGAAACGGTGGGTGCCCTTAGCGGCCCTCATATTTCGTTTGTGGCACACGAAGGATGCACAATGAACGGACACTATCACCGAGTGTCCATCTCAAGCGTTATCGGATCATCTTAGTATTTTCCAAAGTAAAAACTAAGTGGAGCTTATTTATTTATTTATTTGAAGTAAAATAAAAAATTCATCAATCATGATGGGGCAATACATTTAATGGAACAAGACAAAGACATATAATCAAGGAAAAGCTTTGGTAACAAACTTTGGGCGCCATCTCACTGTTGTCGTGCGATGTACCTCGTGATGCATGTGCACATCTCAAGGTGAATCACGCAAAGAATTAATCGAGTGGTCTGCAAAGCAAAGTATGTTACTCTAGCAACATTCAAATTACGATTGTAACAATTGAATAATAGTATGAAAGATTAGTGATTGTTAACTTCACAAATCGCTGGAACATAGCAAGACACATATAAACTATCTGAACCGTAACGAAAAATAAACAAGCGCTAATGAGGAAGATAAACAAAAGACTTTTGACGAGGGAACTCAAACATAAACGTCCAACATTTGAAGACAACTAATTATTCAAAAAGATAATAACCTAATGAAAAAATCAAACCAACAATGGTAAGCGTATATCCATGCACGAGATGTAGAAGAGGAGACGAATTTGAATGACGGTAGATGCACGCGTAGAGGAGGAGCAAGCGGTGTCAGTGATGAATATAATAACTGGTGCATAATTGAAACTCTTGGATCTAAACTCGTTAATTCACCAAGTGGGCTCGGTCTTTGAAGCCCTTGCCCTGACCCACCAAGCCCGCTCGAGTTAAGAACAATTAACTATTTTTTATTATTTCAATGAAGTAAATATACATATATATAAATGTTTAAAAATGAATATCAAGTATAAGTTAGCCTAATGGTATAAGTTATGCCATAAAATATATTTTTAATACTTAATGGGCGCTTCGAGCGGGCCTCGGGCTTGTAAATACAAAACCTAAGCCCACTCCAAATAGGCAAGTTTTGATTCATGAGTTGCATTCGATGGGTGTTCTATCAATGAACATTTCCAAGTTGGTGCAATCATTAAAAAGTTACCTCCTTTATGGAAAGATTTTAAGATCTATTTGAAGCATAAAATGAAGGAGATGACTTTGGAGGATTTGATCCCGAGGCTTCGAGTTGAAAAAGATCACCTTCTGCAAGGTTGAGAGCTAAGAGACGGAAGCGAGGCATTTCATTTTTGGAATTGTCGGTATTGAATCGAAGTTTTGACATCTAGTGTTATAGTCTAGTCTATTCTGGGAGTGAGATTTGGCATCGTTAGTTGGTTCCGCCACATCATCCTCACCATGAAGATAACAAATAGAAGATCGTGAGAAAGTGACGTCATCAGTTGTCCCTCCACAAATTCACCCTCCATACGATGAGAAGAATAAAGGATCATGAGATAGTGACGCCGTCTGTTGTTCCATCACATCTTTCTTTCCATGAAGAGACAAGTGTGGCGTCGTTTGTAGTGCCGTCACATCTTCCTTCCCGTGAAATGACAAGCTGTGGCATCATCTATTATTTCGTCACGTCTTCCTCCCCGTGAAACGACAAGTTGTGGCATCGTCAATTATTCCATCACATCTTCCTCCCCGTAAAACGACAAAGAGTGGCGTCGTCCGTTGTTCTCAACTTCCCGTTGAGTTTTGGGGTTCATACGCAATGAAATTACAAAATAATTTTGACAAAAACCCCATCAGATCCGAATCTAATTCCATTAAAAACATTTAAACCATGAAAACTTAATCTTACCTCGGTCGCAATATACCTTTCTGAAGGTTGATCGATCTCTAAGGCGCTGCCAACGATGAACGTCCTCTACCATCTCACCGGAGTTATCAAACCATCCTGGCCTTGTGGCAAGTGATACTAGAATTGATTCAAATATCAATTAGTTAAAGTTTATTTTTATATTATTTATGTTTATCAAGAGCTTTAAATTAAGATCTAGATGTGATCTAGTAATTATTTAAACATTATATATATATATATATGTGAACAAAGTGAGCACGTTGGTGTGTTCATCCAATGCAGTAGTCATCTACATTAATCGTTTTTTTATTTTGTTTCTTCTTTGCATATTTGTTTTTTTTTTTTACATTTCATACCAAGTGACGCCTCTACCATTTAAATAGATGCTTTGACAACGATACAATATAATTAATCAATTTGAAGTTATACTAATATTGCCTTAGTTGCCCAAGTCGTATACTCTTTAATAATATATATTTCCCACTTAATTATATTTAAGGGCACAAACATATTTTAATAATTAAGATCGATCCCCGATAATTTCAGTTTTCTTTTTATGGGATAATTCGGGACTGAGGCTATGTTGTTGTTGTTGTTTTTTTTATGGGATTGCTGACGACATACGATGACGTCACTCCAAATTTGTTTGAAACACATCATCAACGATTATGTGTTTAAATAAATAATGAGGAATCTATCTTATTAAACATATTTTCCTTTATTTTTTAATAATTAATTACAAGCTCGTGAGAGGAGCTAGGGCCGGGACAAAATTGAGACATAAGGGTGGATCTCTTTCAAATAGTAACGAAAACTTTTGGAGTAAGCCCCTTGCGAATTGTTTGTATGGAAAGTGACGCTATGAGAATCATAGGAGCTTTGAGGGGAAATGACAATCAAAAGCCTTAAGGGCTGATTGTTGCCGAGATATGTACACTACAAAAATGTACCGATCAAAGTGATGTGCAAACCCTTCGTTGATTTCATTTAATTACCCGTCGCTATTGCGTGTTAGTGACGGGAATAGCGACGAAGTTTCCCCGCTGCTATTTTCCTTGTCGCTAATTAAAACGATCGAGACGGGTTGTCAGATTAGCGACGGGGGTGTCGTCGCTAACCTCGTCACCACAAAATTTCATCGCTAAATTGGCCACGTGTTTTGGTCTAAACCAATTTTGTGTCATATCACCTGTTTGGCGACGGGGGCCCGTCGCTAAATCCCGTAGTCATTTGTCATCCACGTGGCTGATAATTCAGCCACGTGGATGAAAATTGGCGGCGAGAAGCCGTCGCAAACAATTTTTTTTTTAAATTTTAAAAAAGTTTTTTTCAATTTTCTGATATTCAAAATATTTAAAAAAGTTAATATTATTAAAAGTAATATAAAAACTAATAATTTTTAATTTAAAATTTTATAAAATATTTTTTATTTAATTGAAATTAATATTAAAATGAACTATTTTTAAAATAATAGTATTTATTTTTTAAAATAATATTAAAATTAAAGAATTATTTTTAAAATTTATTAAAAATTTTCAATTATGAGGAGAACATATTTTAGTTTTATTAAAATGATAATTGTGATTTTAAACATTATAAAACAAGTTAATTATTAAAAGATTTTATGTTTTTTCGCTTAGTAAAAAAACAATTTATTTGGAATAACAATTATGCAAATAAATATAAGCAAATTAAACTATATAATTGAAGTAAATAAAGAACTAAATGAAATAAATACAACAAAAGAAGTTTACAAGTATAAAATGTACAAAATAAGATGAAAAGTATGTGTAAGTGCCAAATATAAAATCCTAAGTGTATACATCAGTGAGAACTCAATCGTCGGGATCGTCGTCGGTCTCTGAGTTATTAGGAACATCTCTTGGAGGCGTGAATGAAATCCCAAGTCTGTCCATTAGAGCCTGCTCCATGCGACCTAACTCTCCTTGCACCTCTCACAACTCATCACGGTTTAAAGTGTTATCCTGCATAACCCGAAGAATATTTGTCTGCATTTCCTTGATGTCCCTAATCGCACTCAACGGGCTCATCATAAGCGTAAATAGCCGAGAAGATCCATCTTCATCTCCAACTCCAGCCTCCAGCCTCCAGCCTGGCTCCAAAGATGTCTCACGCGTGTGACCCCGTGGTGTCCACCCTAATCCGTATGTCCGTCCATTGTCGTCACGCTCCACGATGAACGAATATAACTCGGCCTCATCAATCGTGTGTCGTCGCGATCGTATGAGCTCAATGCGTCCTGTTCCTAATCGTCGTCTAAATTAAGAATTAAAACATTTACAAGTCATTGATGCCTATCATTAATTAACCAAACAAACTTTTAAAACAAAACTATTTTCTTACGACAATCATCTCTACTCTCTGATCAAGGAAAATTACTCCGTCATGATCTTTGGTATGGAAGTATAAGCATAACTCTAAAGTAGTCGGGGGTCGACCTAACTTCTTCTCCTACAAAACATATATTTAAAGAGGATTAAGTTTGAGATTTAATTATATTATATTATATATATAAACTTATTATAATTTATCAACCTCTCTGCGTGCTGATAAATGGATATGGAACCACATGTATGAACTGCTACCCCCGTACTCGGTCCCCTTGTCTCGTTTCTCCGATTCTTGCTTGCTCACTCGTACTTCTTTTGAATTCAGTGGTGGACCGCATCTTCTTATAGTGCTCAAAGATCTCGTAGATACATGTGCTGACTTTTTATCTAGGAGCACATCTTGCTAATGAAATCGCATACCGAGTAGCAATCGCCTATCGTACGCCTCTCTAATAAATTCGTCATCCTATGGCTCCCAATCGAATAAAAACTATACGCAAAAATATTAAAATTTAAATATAATTATAAATACTTTTCAATTTTTGTTTCTAAATCTTAAGTAAATGAAACAACATTAACTTAAACAAATTTACCTTCCATTGATTCTAATAAACATCTCGCATGTGCTTTCATGGAACAAACTCTTAAGAATAGTCGTCCAGTGCATGGACTATTTATATGCCGTAGTCATCTCCCGAGCAGCTTCTGTCGACGGTGCAATTTCCGTCCACTAAATTGAAAATGAGGCGTTAGACCAAGTTTATAAAAAATTAATTAAACGTAAATATTCGTACTTAAAGTATGTATACTTACTATATGTCATTATTCACGATAAAAAATATTCGCCCAGAGGTTTTATTAGTAGTACTGCTTCTTCGTCGTCCACGTGGAGCCGTACCTATGGACATGTCACTTGAACGGTGTGCCGAAGAACTCAGCGACTATGACACATGTTATACCTGATGAATCGTAGAAGGCGACGCATGCAAATCAGAACGGCCTGATGGCGGGCCCGTACGATGGTCGTACGTACGATCATGCAGATGAGAGGGGGATGCAGATCCCCTGATGAAAAAAGTAGGCCCAACACCTTGCCTAAATGTACCGCGACCATCGACGAGTGGAGTGGGTAGCGATGAAAGTAGCATAAAGTACATCTGCATAGAGGTGGAATCATCACCAAATAAAGATGGCAAAGACATATAAGATGTAAGGGATTGATGGATTTGCATAAGGTGGGGGAGGTGTCTGATGGAAAAAAAGGCTCTACTGGGAGGGGTGGTATGGGTACGGATGAAAGAACGAGGCGTGTTGTGGAGGGGGGATGCGAAGAATGCCAATGTAGAGTCTGCTGGCCCTGATTAGACCGTGCAGGTGGAGTAGCATCATCACGAGACCGCGAGTGTGAATGAACCGATCGTCGATCTCTCGTTGGCGCTCGGATCGTCCACCGGATCGACCACCAGATCATCCACCGGATCGACCATCGAATCCTCACCTGGATGATGGATCGCATCCTTTACTTGACGACATAACTTTATAAAAAAATAAGACTAAGTTAGAAACGAGATACGCGTGAACCTCCTAAATTTGAAATATTACGTAACAAGTCAAAAAAAATATAATTCCAATGTTTGCTTCATTTACCAACTAAAATGATTATATCATGGTTCGTCATCGTCCTCGCTGCTCGATGAAAATTTGGAATCATCGCTTTAGTCATCTTATTCGTCGACGCCCGACATGTGTACCCCACTAGATTAGCTAGCTAAGTTGGAACATTGTTGCCAATATCAACCTCGCATCATGCTCTGTGTAGTTGCTCCTTAAAAGCGTCTTCTTGTGTAGGCACAATATCAACGTTCTCGACTAAGTTATGTTCATCGATGAGTTTCGGTTGAAGTCCGCACTTAGCTTGCCAATTGTTCGGCGCACTTCTTACACTTGGGTATGAAAGAAAGTACACCTGACTAGCTTGCATGGCTAGTATGAAAGGTTCGTACTTGTTTAATCGCAGATTTCGATGTACATCGACGATTTTTAAGGACCGATGAACTTTTGTCCCGACATTGATTGTGAGATCGAACCATTCACACTTGAACAACACGGTGCGTAAAAATCTACCATATTCAATTTGTATCACTTATTCCAATTGCCCGTAAGTCATTATCGCATTGTGCATAATTTGTGCCCTTATGTCACGGCCTAATTAATACACATTTAATTCGTTAATTATGCATAATGACCCGTAACGTGGGACCCGCAGCGAGATACATGTCACTACCGAGGCACGGTGGCCGAGGTAAATGTTATATTTGTTGTGTTGTTTGCTTAGTGTAATGTATATGTGTAAACTACTAAGTCATTTACGTGTATGCAGATACCGAGACGAGCGCGGACGCGCCTCGAGTTGCGTGCCGATATGGGCCCGAGGTAGCAGCTTGTGAGGTAAGCGTAACTTGTTAAATTATATTGCATTAAACAAAAAAAATGAAAAATGAATGAAAAATAAATTGATATGTTATTAGTGGACCATAAGTGGCCACATCACTTATATATATATATATATATATATATATATATATATATATATATATGTTGGTCGATTAACCTTATCTCACTTTGATCTCGCAAACCCAAAGTGAAAAAAAAACGACGCACGTAGGAAAAGAAACCGAGAGGAAGAAGAGGAAGAAGAAGGAGAGAGACCGGGAGAGAGAGAAAGAGACCGAGCTCGACGTGGAACGCAAGGTGCGTTGCTTGTTGTGGTGAATTTGGTTGTTGTTGTGGTTTGTGATTGGTCTGGTCATGGTGAGCCACCATGGCTCTGCTTTCTCCGAGGAAGGAGATGACCGTGAGGTCATCTCCTCCCAAAGGTGGTCCGGGGTCGAGGCCGAACCTAACCCCAACGAACCAAATGTATACAAAAAAAAAAAAAAAATCCAAAACCAAGAGAAGAAGACGGGTAGCCCGGCCGGCTACCCTATATGTGTCGGGCCCGGTCGACCCCGACCCGATGGGGACCGAGTCGACCGACCCGGTCCGGATGGACTTGGTCGGCTGACCCGACCCACCTAAAAAAAAAAAAAAAATAAAATAAATAATAATATATATATTAATATCAAAAAATGGATAAAAATATGGAAAAATTCAGAAAATTCCAAAAAAATTAGGAAAAATTTGAAAAATTATATTTCGACAAAATAAATAGAAACTGATAAATTTCTATGAAATATACAAAATTTGAAAATTTGACGCGACTTTTACGGGTTTTTACCTCGAAAAGCGTGAAATTAGCAAATTGGTATCGAATTCGATTTCGACCAATGTAGGAATTTTAAATAATGAATTGTGAATCTAAATTGATAACTTGTCAAATGTTAGGACCGTAAAGGAGTCGTTACTTGGGTATTGGGTGCGTACATCGACGCGTGAGAAAAGTTCGGATAGCTTAGGACTTGTGTGTATGTAAGTAAACTGATTGAGACATTTATTTACATTTCATTCCATTTATTTATTTATTCTCGCTATTCGAATGAATTGCCTTTGAAATCCATATGCTATGACTTGTTGGCTTCTCATTTTGTGATGTTGTTCATAGCATACTCTATTGTGTTTATCATTGATTCCAATTCCTATACTTTGTCATGTTGATTGTTGTGTTTGTCATTGTTCGTGATATATCATGCTATTAGGATAGTTTGTTTATTTTGACTCTAATCCTTTGTGCATTAGTATGCGCTACATCTCTTGGCTTTCATTATGAGTCATTATTGAAAATGAAAGTGGTTCTTGTGGTTAGGTTCATTTGATGATAGAAATTCAACTTTCATACGGGGGTCACTAGACTTGCCGGGATGTTAGGGAATTTCTCCACTACCTTGCATGACACACGGGGTAACGTGCCTCGAAACGGGTAACCGGACTCGGGGTTTGTTGGTGCAAGAATAACTTGGGTGAACATGATGAGTTTTAAAACTCGGGTATGTTAGCAAGTATACATTCCTAAGTGACGACTAATTCACTTGGAATAGAAAAGGCGTAATCATAAGTACGACCTTTTAAAATTATGATATAGAGCTCAACTTGTAATGAAATGATATAGAGCAGAGCTCAAATTGTAGTGGACAGGCTGATGTGATGAAGATCACGGCCGACCGACCCTAATCCATTACTACTTAGCCTTGAGTAAGTTTCATATTTGGTTAACTCAGTATCTCTTTGCATGATGTTTCTTTCAAAGATAGTTTCTATTTAAATTATGTCATTTGATACTTGTTGCCTATTTGGGAATGTGGATCGATGTCTCTCGCATTACTTAAATAATTTCATGTACTCACCGTCTAGTTTGTGATGGTGGTGCGAGATCATCTGAGAGTAGCACTCAGGCAAAAAAGAAGCTTGGTGACTACCTCTCGAGCTTCTGAGAGGACTCGCTACGACATATTTTTGTACGTTTTGCTTTGTTCTTTGTATTACATTTTTATGTACATGCTATTTTGCCTTTTGGGTTGAGTGATAGGAATATAGGACTAGACACATGTTATATATATCACCATTTTTGTTTATATATGCATGTGATCACTGTTACCTGGTTTTTTCCACATTAGGTTAAGCCTTAAGATCTAATGTTCACTAGTAACGAAATAAGACTTCCACTGAATAACTTGTTAGATAAAAAAAATTTAACGGAACTCTGATTTATAGACAATAATAGGTTAGTTAATAGAACTAGTTTGTTAACTGTAGGTGGTATCATAATTGGTAGGTAATTAGGTGTTTAAATAAGGCTGACTAGTTCCTTGTTAGGTCATATAGGGGAGATTAGGCTTAATTAAGTGGATTAGGTCGGGCAAGTGCCCTTATTTGTAGTTGGGTCGTCACACCCTAACGCACACCCCGTTACTACGCGTATCATTGTTTGCGCCATGCGACACGGTTCTCAAATTCGTAGCCATTAACAAGATATGCATGATATACGATGTAAAGTCTACGGCCGTATGACAACATTTGAAGTGTTGTATCTTGAATATATGATGGAGCCTACAACCAAAAATTGTTTCATTGATAAACTTCATTTTTAAATAAATAACAAAAATAAAGAATTATTTTAATATGCATATAGTAATGAAGTACTAATTATTGGAACTAACTTGAGAAATGTTTCTCAAGATGTTCATCGATTGCACTTTGTGTAATATTCTATTGCTTGAACGCAACTCGATACATACATCCTAATAGAGAATGAAAGAAAGTAAGGATTGCGATGGAATAAAATAAAGATATTAACTAATTGACATTAAAAATGTGAATTGAAACGTATTCATGTTTACCTAATGAATCGAGCGACCTCAGACAATTTAACAACACATATGAGTGTGCGGCGTTACACTCGTCACGTGAAATAACGCTTCTTTAATCTCCGTAGGCCCGACTCCGGATAGATGAAGATTGAGAAGTTGCCATTAAAATTTTCATTGGTCCGACTCCACTATCGTTATCATGCGGGGCGACGATTATGTAAGGAGCAAGTACGTGTTTCTCAAAATAATAGGAAAAAAATGCAGTACCTCTTCCACTAAATGTGCATTGCATATCGAGCCCTCAACCCTTTCCTTATTCTTAACATTATTTTTTAAATGTTTCAAGTACCTACATTTGTACGAGTAAATTAGTTAAATATATATGATATTAATTGTGTACGAGTATAGTTGATTACCTCTCAAAAGGATACATCCACCAAAGTTGTACAGGCCGCAATGATAGCCTCGTATGTAAATGGATAGGGAGATGCTCCATGGAGTCGAAAAACTTCGCGAAAATATCTTTTCCAACTTACACAATATCTTAGGAGTGTTTTCATGCAAAAGCCGAGGATTCTTAACATTTAAATCTCAAGTAGTTAAAGCTCTAAAGAAAATGCTTAATTCGCTAATTGCAATCCATATGTCCTCCTCTAAGAGATTCCGAAAAGCAATCGGCAACAATCGTTGCATGAAAACATGACAATCGTCGCTTTTCATCCCAAACTTCTTCAACTTCTTAGAATCTACGCAAGCCGACCGATGTTAGACGCAGAATCGTCAGTGGAAGTGCGTTCCTTAATCCACTTACACAACGCTTGTTTTCTCTCGTTTGTCAAGCGCATATCGTGCTCTGATATTTCTTAGAAATTGGATCATAATGAAGCTCTGGATGATTACAAATTTCATTTAAGTCTTCCCTAGACTTTGCGTTATCTTTCGTCTTCCCTGACACACTCATGATTGTGTTGGAAATATTGTCAAAAACATTTTTCTCGATGTGCATTACATCTAGGTTGTGTTTGGCAAGGTTTGTCTTCCAAGAAGGCAAGTTCCACAGTATGCTTCGTTTTCTCCACCTGCTAGTCTTCGAGACTTCGTAGCATCTCGATCTCAATTCGCTTACCTTTATTAGCCCTAAAGCTTCATTTTCACACAATATGTCTTCACTCGATTTATTAGCCAGTGGCTTGTCGATACGATTCTACCTCGCGAAAACTAGACTTGTCTTTCCTCTTATTCGAATATCACGACAAAAACGTCGATGACAATCGAACCAAGAAGATTTCCCTCGAGCTTTAATCGGAAAGCGTCAGTATCTTCCATACAATGAGGACAAGCTATCCTCTCGTGTGTGCTCCATCCCGACAACATGTTGTAGGCTGGAAAATCGTTCACATCCACATAAGTGCAACACGCGTTCGCAAGTTTTTCTTAGTCTGCACGTCGTATGTAGGCACTCCGTCATACCACAAATCCCGCAATTATTTCACCAACTTAGAGAAACACATTGTGACGCCCCAATATCCGCACCACCTTACTACCCGTCACTTCGCATCCCACGTCAACTAGCCTTGCCACGTCATGGCCCGCTTCTCCGACGCCTCGCGCCTAACGAGTTACTTACACTTTTCTAACTAACCCTAGTTACGCTAACTAACCTTTACAAAAGTATTAATAATTCAGCTTAGCCATTTACTCAATTTATCAAGTTATATTATAATTTTACAAATGGAAGTCTTTTAATGAGTAACTTATGAAATGTTTAACAATCCTAAGTAGTGGAAAACTTGGCAAAATATACCATGTATATATCAAGGCGAGATAAGTATAACAAAAGTTCCATATACATATAATCAGTGTTCAATGGTCCCCAAAACCCAACAAAAGTAAAATAAATACATACTGATATCACACACGATCTGGCTCCACAATCTCAGAGGTAGTCGCCCAGTACCTCCTTGCCCTTGCCCTTGCTTGTCGAAGGATCTCCACTCAGCCACCTTAAAAATGCAGTTACGAGTCTAGTGAGTAAAATCCCATGAGAAGTACACATAATATTCATGAATTAAAACTGATAAACTACGAGACATGTGAATATAACACCTGGCAACAGTACATCATACTCCCATAAATGTAGGCAACACATACGTCGAGAAGCAAAAAAGTAGTGTAAAATAAATAAACAACATGTACCAACTAAACTAGCTCGTAAATAAAGCATTAATCAAGAAGCATTAGTATAATCACGAGAAAACCCTAACCTACACCAACCAAAGAATCAATAAATCGACTAGAAACCACTTATATAATTACAAAGCTTATGTTGACTAAACCCAACTACGTTTACCTGGATGAACCATTAAAGATGCTATTTCAAGTCAAGTGGAACACCCCAAATCCCACCCGATAGTCGTAAGTATATCCTACTACCGTCGACACGAGCACTAAACACAGTAACATGTGCAAGCAATTTAGCCACAACTAATATATACGCAAACCGAAATAGGAGAGAAACCCCATGTGTGCCCAACAACAAATACACATGAAATGCGATATCTATAAATCAAAACCATGAATTTTGTGAAGCATTCTCAATGGGTTTACACACCTCAATCTACGCTCCGACTTCTTCTGACTCCCGTATTCTACCCGACAAGCTCCCCGATACCCGACCTATGGTCTCTCGGCATGTAATTCTCAAGTCGAGAATTTCGCTTTTTCCCTCACATTTAGCTACCGAAGCCTATCTAACACTCACTCCATATCCAATTAACACAAAAAACAACCATAACAACTCGTAACATCTATTTCATCAAATTGATTGATTTCATGCAATCCACTAATTTTTCCAATTTCCTCAAAAATCCAATTCAATCAAAACCAGCTTATTAATCTTCCATTTATATGCTCATAAGACATGTAATTTATTAAGCTAACGTCAAAACCAGGGATCTAACCCTCTAACTTGTATTTTCATCAAAATTCATTAAAAATAGGTTCAAGAGATTAGAGGAGATGATGGAGAAGATGATTACCTTGGTTTAAATCCTCAAATTGGCTCCAAAGTAGTTGAATTCCAGCTTTAAATCACTCCTTCTTCTCAAACAAGTTCTCGTGATAAATTGGTTTCAATTGCATGTGTTGATTAAACTCATCTTATATGTCAATGTAAGATTGTTTCCTAGCCCTTTATCCTCATGTATTTACGTATCTAGAGGATTATCTATTGGTTCACCTCTAGCCACTAATCCCACTCACTCCCACTAACTCTCTCAAGTGACACTAATAGTTACTCCTCGGGTCTCTAGATATGATAATCAGATCTACAAGCAAATCATATGGTTTCCATTTAATTGACTAAACTATAGGCCTTGATTTATTCTAATTTAATTACACTAAGTTAGGTCCATTTAATACACATGGTTAGTGTTTTATTGATAAAAATAACCAACTTATGGTCCCACTAACCTTCGATCTACTCAAGATCACGTGGTCCCGCGTTTCCCCGACATGCATTTCGAGGCACGTCATAGCCTATTGTTTTAATTTGAATTAACTTAGCCTATGGTCACATTACCTATTTAATTGATTAACTATTCATCTTGACATGGATTAGTCGAATTTCCTAGCATACTCGTAGTTCGCGACCTAACACCCACGTTGACACGCTTTTTGAGGCGAACACCCGTCACACAAACTCGCCCGATAGCAACATACACACATGCGGTGTAATATAATAATAATGATTTTAAACACTACATATACACAACCACTATCCATAAAAAACATATTTCCACGGTTCTCATGTCCGAGCCAACTGAGTTGTCCACGTAACGCCCGAATTACAATCGTTAATCTCTGAGATTAACACTAATCATAGTTTAATTAATTTGGGCCGTTACACACATCAATTTTTTGACACGGATTGGTCGGTCCAGGTACGATCACAGTTAAGAACATTATTTATTTCTTCATACACAACGACGAAAACAAGTTGTACGATGTCAAAATCACCGGCCACGAGGAGTACAGCTTGTCTCACATGCCGAAAGGTTGAACTCATCGTTGCATAAGCCAAGTTGAATATTACGAACCTCGAGAGTCAAGCGTAGGGTTCACTTGCTTAAAATGGTTCCATGTCATGGAATCGGGGCAATATTGCATATTTGGGCAATATTGCATATTGCTCTCATCCCCGACGTGTTGTGGTACCATCGCATGTGTTTCGCAAGAGATTTCGACGCGAATAAACATTGTAGACAAGACACCAAAGGAAAGTATAGCATTTTCTTGTGCGCGCGTTTGTTGGAGTTAAACCTAAGTTCTCCATAAAACTTGCAAGATGTAAATCCTGAGTCGGGCCCCAATAAAGCATTCATAATTGAGGACAACAATCGATTCGCTCATCGGGAGACCCAGAAAGATGAGATCGACTGGGTGGCGGATTGAGGCAGAGGACGGGGAGAGGCCGGGGTTTAGTGGTTTGGCGCCCAGAGAGAGATCATATGGGACGGGGAGAGGGGTTTAGGTTTCAGCCAGAGAGGGAAAGGGGGCCAGATAGTGAGAGGGGACGATGATGGATGGAGATCGAGCGAGGATGGGCTGCAGAGAGGGAGGGAAGAGATAACAGTTTTGGTGATTAATTCCCAAAAATAGCGACGGGAATAGTGACAGGATTGCCCCGTTTAAAGCTTCTAAATAGAAACATAGGCTCAATGTTCATTGATGGAGCACCCCATGCATAAGAGCTCCCTTTACATTGGAGGATGTCGCGACTAGAAAACCGATGGTATATCGACGAGTGCCTAAGGAAGCGAAAAATCGACACTTCTTTACTTGAATTTGCTTAGCTAGACTTCAATATGGTGCAATGTTACATGAACAAAACAAAATTATCAGAACATGAAGCAAAAGCTAACATTAGGGGCCTAGTTCTGGATACGTGGGGGAAGGTGAACAAATCAATACTAAAAAATGATTCACCTTTTAGTCCTTCATTCATTAAAATTGTCAAAAACCATATAAGGACAGCACATAGCATTTATCAATATGGAGATGGGATTGGTGTACAGGACCGGTTCATGAAGTTACTTGTGAAAAAAATTTAGGAGCTTAATTAGGTGTATATTGTGTATTGATGATCTAAATGGTTAATTAAATATGTTCATTTTTTTACTGTTCAAATTGTATTAGTTAATTAGGTGTATATGTGTTTTTTCCAAGACAATAATGTATATATTGAGATCCCTTATTGTGAGAATTAGGCTTTGATATATGCATTGGACATCTAGTCTTGATGTAGTAAGGTTTAGCTATAAAAGTGTAAGCACAACACATTTGTGAGCTTTTGTCAAATGAATTAAATAATTGAGTTGTGAAATCATAGATTGAGGGTTTATATATGTGTTTATCTTCTTCGTTAGTTTGTTCTATTCTTCTCCTCTTTAAATCTTCTCTACATCATATTGTTAGGTACGCCTTAAATTATATAAAACATGTCATTTCAACTCATACTCCAACATTAATTGTGAGATTAGAACTCTCAACTACATTTAAAGATGACAAGACATACCAAATTAATGAGTTGATATTTTATTATTACAAAACTCATGATGAGTTGAACCTAAGTGGGGCACAACGAACCTAGAGAGCATAAGCGAGCTTATTGAGCACAATAAACCCACATAGCTACCACGACTTATAGTGGACCCATATTATTCTACCAAAATCTATGATGAACTTTGAGTACACACTAATCGAAGGTCTAGCATTTATTATATCATCCGTAATACTCAATCTTTGTTCCTTAAAAAAAAAAAGTTAGACCTATATCACCGTACTCTACAAAGCTGGTCGTCTTAGTTGATATTGCACAACTCTATCTCGAGGAAATAGTTTGAATTCTTTAGAGCCTCGCCTAAAGGCACCCCACTCTAATTTCTTTACTTAGTGCACTTCAATTCGAAAGTGCACCCCTAATTTAAATTTCAATTTATGATGGCACCCCAACATTTTTACCAAAATACCCATTCATCCAAACTAAAGCACCCAACTCCAAAATCTCGATCGAGACATCCATTTTAAGTTCAAGACATGTGGTCGAGACTTATCTTCTAGGTTCGTTGTTGTAAAATCAAACCTCTTTCGTGGAATTCGATTGACATGCAACCGCCGACCTAAAGGTTCTGGGTTCCGACCGACTATCTAACTAGAAGTTCGGCGAGCACCGACCGACTCTCCAACTAGAGGTTCTATGAGCTTCGACCAACTCTCCTACCGGAGATTCTGACCCGTGAGATATTTTAACAAACAACGAGATGTGCCCACATAAGTCATAATGCAAAATATATAATAGCACACTAACAAAGCTTAGCAAATGTTACATGCATATCAAGACACTAGGGGTGTCAATGGGCGCTGGTAGTAGCGTGGACGGGGATGCTGGGATGGGATGGGGAGTAGGTCCCCGTCCCCATCCCCATCCCCATCCCCATTCAAAATTTGAATATTTGTCCCCATCCCCATCCCCATCCCCATCCCCATACATGGATGAGTTTATATCCCCATCCCCATCCCCGTCAAATCCTCATGGGACGAAAAATCCCCCGGGGATTTATTATTCCACATTTAGTTCACTACTGGGAATCTCCGTTCAAATCCCTATTAAAATCTCAATGAGAAAAAATCGTCATATTACCTAAAAAATATTGTACTTAAAAATAAATTAACAAAAAGTAAGTTATGAAATATTGTACATACATATATTTTCTTAAGAAACATATATACTATATATTTTGGATTAATTATCATAACTTTATATTTTACATAATATACCGCAACATGTTTCTTTAGTGTGCATTTAATTATATATTTATATTTTTATGGTAATATATAAACCTTATATAATGTATATACACCTACATGTTACATAATATTTTATGTGCGCATATACAAAACACAAGATATATTTATTCACGACAAATGGTGATTTTCTCATGTGATATCCAATGGGATTCCCTCATGGGATACCCAATGGAGAATCCCCATAGGATTCCCATGGGGATATTTTCCTCCTCATCCCCATCCTCATCCATGCGGGGAACCAATTTCTTCCCCATCCCCGTCCCCATACCAATTTAAATTTTTCATCCCCGTTTCGCCATGGGAATCCTCATTCCCCGTGGGATTCTCCCATGGATTCTCTCGCCCCATTGACACCCCTACAAGACACCATCACATAATAGTTTTCCATAAAATGTGCGTTCAAGTACATGTTTGTATTTACACACGGCTATGTGCACCCCAAATTTTACTTTGTGCAAACTAAAGGCTATGTGCAAACCACGTTTGGATTTAGGCACCCCTTAAGAAATTTTTCATTCCCAAAACGCTCATGCTGTGGTGCACCCCACAACCATTAGAATTTTAAGCCCGGTCAATAATCCTAAGAAGAAGTTAAGAAGTAAGTTATGAAATATTGTACATACATATCTTTCTTTAAGAAACATATATACTATATATTTTGGATTAATTATCATAACTTTATATTTTATATAATATACCGCAACATGTTTCTTAGTGTGCATTTAATTAAATATTTATATTTTTATGGTAATAGATAAACCTTATATAATGTATATACACCTACATGTTACATAATATTTTATGTGCGCATATACAAAACACAAGATATGTTTATTCACGACAAATGGTGATTTTCTCATGGTGATATCCAATGGGATTCCCCTCATGGGATACCAATGGAGAATCCCCATAGGGATTCCCATGGGGATAATTTCCTCCTCATCCTCATCCCCATCCCCCGTGCAGGAACCAATTTCTTCCCCATCCCCGTCCCCGTACCTATTTAAATTTTACATCCCCGTCTTAGTCGCGGGAATCCTCGTTCCTCGTGGGATTCTCACATGGATTCTCTCGCCCCATCGACACCCCTACAAGAAACCATCACACAATAGTTTTCCATAAAAATGTGCTCAAGTACATGTTTGTATTTACACACACCAGCTATGTGCACCCCAAATTTTACTTTGTGCAAACTAAAGGCTATGTGCAAACCACGTTTGATTTAGGCACCCCTAAGAAATTTTTCATTCCTAAAACGCTCCATTTGTGGTGCACCCCACAACCATTCGAATTTTTAGTCTGGCCAATAATCTCAAGAAGAAGAAGAAGTAAGTTATGAAATATTGTACATACATATCTTTTCTTAAGAAACATATATACTATATATTTTGGATTAATTATCATATCTTTATATTTTATATAATATACCGCAACATGTTTCTTAGTGTGCATTTAATTATATATTTATATTTTTATGGTAATATATAAACCTTTATATAATGTATATACACCTACATCTTACATAATAATTTATGTGCGTATATACAAAACACGATATATTTATTCATGACAAATGGTGATTTTCTCATGCATGTGATATCCAATGAGGATCCCCATGGGATTCCCCGCGGAATATCCAATGGAGAATCCCCATAAGGATTTCCCGGGGATATTTTCCTCCCCATCCTCATCCTCATCCCTAAATGGGAACCAATTTCTTCCCCATCCCCGTCCTCGTACCCATTTAGATTTTCCATCCCCCGTCTCACATGGATTCTCTCGCCCATTGACACCCATACAAGACACCGTCACATAATAGGTTTCCATAAAAATGTGCGTTCAAGTACATTTGTATTTATGGCACGACTATGTGCACCCCAAATTTTACTTTGTGAAAACTAAAGGCTATGTGCAAACCACGTTTGGATTTGGGCACCCCTAAGAAATTTCTCATTCCCAAAACGCTCATGTCACAGGCACTCCACGATCATTCGAATTCTAAGTTCTAAGCTTCACTCGTGAAGAATAAGAAGAAGAGAACCCAGGTCATTGATCGAATCGACTCTGAAGCTTCCACTCTGGCCAATAATCGCTTTCGCTCTCCCCTCTTCCCCTGCCTTCGCCTGTGCGGTAGAGGTGGTTTTGCCTCAAAGTGGTAGAGGTGTCTTCGAATACGATTCATTTTAGTTGAGTAGAAGGTATAAATTTGGTTTGGTTTTCGTTGAAATTTGTATTCTTATGTGTTTGTTGTGTGTGTATGGTCGAATTTGAATGAGGTTATTGTTTTGATTTGCGATACTAGGTCGAATACGGTTGTTGTTTTGTGCGTTTATCATGGAATTTGGTTTTTATCTTCGATTTTCCTTGACGTGTATGTGTGTGTACTGTTTTCATCAAACTTCGATGGACGATTTGTCAATGTTTGATGATTTTCGCAGAGCTCTGTAATACAGACCGATTGAAATTCCACTGTTCGGATTACCGTGACCGAGCAATGTTATTTTAGTTGATTTCGGGAGACCGAACTAAACATGTAGTATAGGAATTGTTTTGCTCTGGGTTTGGGATGACCGAGTTATTTTTTTATTCGGCTATTATTATAACCGAACAACACAGCTTTAGTATGTAAATTGGTTGTTCTGTTATAGTTGATTGAAGTTAAGTAGATTGTCCAAGGTTCTTTCACTCTATTTTATGTTACCAGTGAAAAGAGCAATGGTTTATTCTTGCACTTGAACCAAGCTATGTATTATAATTCTGGCCATGTCAAACCGAGCAATTTAATTTAAATAGGTCATTATCGATCGAACAATGTATTTTTTTGAGAAATGTTATACAATGATTGACTATTAATGCTTAGGTAATATGTGTGTCACTTTAATAGGTATGACACATACAAAGACGACAGAGGCACCCAAGAAAAGTGAACAAGTGAAAGAGAAGACGGCGAAGGCGGCTGAAGTCAAAATGGGCATGAGAGCTTAAACGACATCTTACAAGAAAGAGAATGAGTCGGGAAGGGGAGCGGGGCAAGTAAAACCGATTGTGACTTAAAAGAATGAGCAAACAAGATCACTCATCTGATTTGCTGTGCCAATAATTGGCAATTCGTATGAGCCAAGCAAATGCAGTGGAACCATCTTCTTCCGATGCAACCGACCTGATAGGGGAGAAGTGGGGAAGAAGAAAGTGATGAGAATAGAAATTTGACGATGAAGATGGAGAAGGTGGAGAAAGAGATAAAGAAGGAAGTGGAAGTGGTAGTGGAAGTGGAAGCTGGGAGTGCAACCGGAAGTCAAAATGGTTCCACTGAAGGTTAAGAGGAAGGAAGTGCAAGTGGAGGAAATAATGAAGAAGGTGAAGGTGAAGAGGAGAAGATTCCAAGAAGAAGAAGTGGTGGAAGTGAGGCCTAGTGCTAAGGCCCGTGGAAAGCTCACTGGGACCATCCGACAAAGTGGCGGCTCGACGAGAGTTCTAAACCCTTTCCTAAAGTGGGCCCATTAATCGTAAGTTATCAAGAGCTTCAACAATCATGCAAGCTTGCCGCCATATGGAATAAAAAGGTATATTTACAATATTTACAATTAACAATTAGTCATTTGTTTAATTTTTTGATTAATATTAGTCATTTGTTTATGAATTTTTGACCAAACTTTTTTTTGCTATTTTAGGAGCGCCCATTGCTTAGATGTCCGAATTACTACTCCTCCATTGTCACAATGGAATTTATACAAGTGTCACCCCAACACCAAACTGATCAAGAGTATTTTGAAGTTGTCTGGTTTAGTGCACTATCCAATTGCACATATAAGCACACAAGACGCTTTATATCTCGTTTATGGAGAGGTGGCAATGGAGACCAACACATTTCACCTCCCATTCTAAGTGAAATGTCCATCACACTCGAGGACGTGCAGATGATGTTAAAGATTCCCATGATGGGGAAAGTTGTTGAGTGTGACACCATCGACATGTGTCCAAGTGGTGGAGTTGGTGTGTTCACCTCGACGTGCCGAGAAGGAAGTTCGAGCAACAAATAAACAAGGACTTGAAAGTTAACAAAGCCTCACGAAAGGCAAACTGGGACGTAAAAAACGTCATCTTTGGAAGTGGAAAGAAAAGCGGGTAGTAATGCCCAAGGTTCAAGCAGACGGCTAGAGCGTACCTATGGTACTTGTTAGGATGCATGCTTTTTGTTGACAAGACCTCGACGTTGGTCCATGTTAACCTTCTCAAGCTCGTGGAGAACTTAGATGAGATTCATACATATGTTCTGGGGCTACGGCTTTGGCTTACTTGTATCATCAACTTGGATCGGCGACTCCCGCTTAAAGTATGCCGATCACGGATATATGATGTTGCTCGAGGTTAGTTTGGTATAATGTTTTTATAAATCCTTTCGAGTTTTGCCAACTTCAGCTTTAAGTGACTTTATTTTTGTAATTGCTTTCAGTGGTGTGTATGAGCATTTCGATATGCACCTTCATGAAGCATGCCGTAACCACGGTATGTTGACACCCTACCGCGTGTATCTAGGTGGGATGTGAAGGTGGAGCAAGGCCTTAATGTTGAACATGGCCAAAGGATACGCCGAGCCTGATAAAACCCGTTTGAACATGGTTTGCATTGTCTCCTAACTTGTGATTTCTTAAATGGTTTACATATGCACATAATTTGGCTTTATCGTTGATTGTATGTGAGATCCCTTTTTGATGTCATTTATGTTGAATTGTCTGTTCGTTGGTGGTCACCGAATGAACACCACCTCTGCTCATCATCCCCGACCGAGCTGCGGTTTAGTTCGTAACACACCGACCGTGCAGGACATTTTTTAAGTGCATTCTCGATATTGATTCCTAATGTGATTTTTAGGTAATGTAATGGTCCATTTTCCAAATGGACCGCCATAGGCCGATGCGGCCCACAACCCGGCCTACCAACGCCAGCTATGTCCCACATGTCATCTCATCTACCATTCAATCATTATTAACCTCAAGAAAACAACAATTTACTGTTTAAATTGTTATTGAACTCTATTCATCTACTAAAATCATTTTAAAGCCCAAATCAATCACAGCGGAAGTCTTATAACATGACAAACAATATATATAAATGTTAAAGTCATGCAAATAGCTCTGATACCTAAAGGGGAAAACCCATATACCATCATATAACAATCGTGTACCTCAATGTATCAAAATATCAACAGTATGGAGTCCTAGTGTATCACTCACAATCCAAAATCCCAAAATAAAACAACATTTGTGTATACAAAGGTACAAGCTCTGGCTATATGTATCCGACTCACAAGTACTCCGTAGCTTGCCCTCGCCACGGCTGCGTACTAGGATCTCGCACTCAAACCATTACAAAAAGGCAGACGACGAGTCCAGAGTGAGTATTCCCAGAGAAATTAATGAGCAATACCAAAAGTAAATATTGGAATTTAAAGAAAACTATTAAATAAACATACGAAAATAAATACAAGCAATCGTGCTCATCGCATGCATAAATAATAGTGCAAGCTCAAATGTGTGTTCCTAGAGCCAGTGGTCGACTAGCGCCATACTTCTGACTCTTCCACGTACTCATCACGGCGAGTAGCACTCAAGCAAGGCCAATATCTCGGATCCGCTAGGTGGCCTGGCGTGGAACCAACGACACACCCACACGTGCCCCGATGCAACTCTTGGGTCGACCTATTTATCGAGATCCCTCGACATACGTGATATGGCCTAAGTGGACATACACACGTAAATGGCACGAGGAGAGCCTCAATGTCCGTCCATTTAACTACACCAGGAATAGAGTATTGAAAGACAGAAAATGAATTAAAAACAAAAGTAAATACTGCTCAAGTAATTTTAGTTGGGATACTACTCACCTAACACCGCACTCCGTGTCCCGTCTATCACCCCCAGTCCGACTCCGCCTAGTTCCCAGATATCCCAAATCACCGCCTGAAATGACTTATTTCCATTTATAGTCAAGTTTTATTCATTTGGGTGTGTTTTGAGTCACTTAACCAAAATTATGTCAAAACAACATAATCTAGCGCGTTGGGTCTGGGAATTAGCGCGTTGATTCCTAGACAGTTATACGTTCTTCATTAGGAAGAACATTACCGCGCTAATCGCGTTCTAGACAGCAAACAACTGAAAATTTATGGGTTTTAATCAACCCCACCAAACCAACAACAACCACAACACCAACAACAAAACTTCATAGCACTAAATACTCGTTAAAACAACAACTCGACATCCACCAAAAACATCACCAAAACCTTTATAATTGAGATCAAAAGATAGAGAAAGTTAAGGTTTATGGGATTTTCACCTTGCTTTTGGTGTTTTCACCCCTCCAAGCTCCTTGAATTGCCAAAATAAATCACCAAACACTTATTTCTTCACTTCCAAATTTCGGATAGAAATGATAAAAGAGAGAAAAGGCGGTGGAAATAAGTCAATTTGACTTATTTATAGTTGAATTTGCATCACACTCACTTGTGCATATCTAGGCCATCCAAATACCTCCATTTGCTTCTATTCTAACCTCTCATGACTCCAATTGGGACTCTGATGGCACACGCACCCTTGTATTTAACCCAAAAAGTGGTGTTTGGTGTTCCGACGCCCGATTTCTCGTCCCAAACCGCGACATATGCGTACTACCATGTCCCTAACCACCAAATATATATTCCATATCATTATTTAACCCCTTTTATTCATTTTATGTGTGTATTATTTCCCGCCTAGTGTTAAGCTGCTAAACTACCCGCACTGCCGACGACACGCATATCGAGGCGAATACTTACCACACCGGCCTCGCACGTCAAATGTCCTATAATTACACACATTACGATGTCGTTTAATCTATTTTAATGTAAACATCATAAATTAAACAAATCAAGATACAAAAATTAATATTTACCTAGCTCTATGCGCGCATTACCCTAGTTGCGGGTCCCACGAGCGTCTAAGATGTCGCCCACGTCCGCAACCACATCATAAATAACTCGTAATTTAAATTCAAAAATGTGTAACGCGTGGGACATGTACTCGAGTATTCTGCTCGTATGATGATTCTCGCATTGAGTCGCCTTCTACAAGGGAACAATCAAATATTTTGCGATAGTCGAGTCATACAACCCGATAGATTCTCGGCGAATGGGTCACGTACAAGGAATCCCTAAAAACCTTACACTCCAATTCGAGCAATGAGAGGGAAGGTGGCCCAAAGTTACGCTGCCAAGTACGCTTTCCAACCCGAGAATTGGGAGTTTTGGCAAGATCACCGATTGGCGCAAGATCGAGGGACCACACGCAACAGCTCCATAAGATACGATCGATGATTACATGGCCCGGTTCAAGGATATCTCCCACGCATTCATTGAAAATTCGTAGGGAGCACACGCAACGAAGAAGTCGACATCTATGACGTGAGTTGTTTATTTGTTTTTACAAATTTAGTTTGTCTGAGCTTATAATTTTAAATGCACAATTTTTTAATTGATATGAATCTTGTTCCATTATTTGTCTAGCGTGTTCGACAGGCTGTCGATGTCATTAAGGCTTGGAAGGCCTTACCGCCTCGTGAATCCGAGAAGGCAACCGCGGGCCAAGATGGCAGATGATGCGTTGAAGCTCATGACGATGTTTGGTTGTCCTACACCCTCCCAACCTATTAGAAAACCACTTGAAGGTGCACCTTCTTCCAAGCGCCAACGACATTGGCTCCCTTACCTTCGCAACAAAAGTGGGAAGAATGCCGTAATATGAGAGTTGTTGAACAATTACAAACAATATAATTGTACATGAATTATGTTTTGTTTTTGAGTAATTATATTTACAAAGTGGGTTTATTTACTACATTGCATTCAACGATAATTTTGATTGTATTTTCTCAATGAGTTTAAATCTATTGTTCATCATCAATGACCGAACTAATTGAGAACATTCGGTCTTCATTGCCCGAGTTACTTGAACTTTTGTTTAACCCTCTTGTTCTGGTTGATTAAGCCGAGTTAATTAGGTATATGTCTGTGGCTAACGATCGAGTAAAGACATTTGTCGTTTGTACTTGTTATTCGGTATGTATCGGCCGACTTAACTAGTACCGTTTGCTACAAACTACCGAGCTAATTAATGGCGCTCTATTGGTATATACCGAATGAAAAATGTTGGTTACATATACATGGTTTGCTCATTTTTTGAGACCGATTTTTCGTTGTTTAGTAAATGTTGTCGACCAATCTAAGAAATTCAAATGGAATGGAATCATTGAACACGAAAAAAGAAACCATTTATTTCATTACTTGAAATGCGTGCACTAAGTATTTACACTTAAGTTGACATTTACAACAATACGTCATCCATCTGATGTACAAAAAATGAGCATTTTCGATAGGACTGATTACATATTCTCTATGGGTTTTTCGAACGTCTTTTCTAAACAAGAATATACAATATACTATGATATACAAAAACCTACGCTATTTCGAAAACGATAATGTCAAGGTGTACCCAAGTCGACTCAGTAATAGACGACCGCTCTAGAGAATGCACAAAGAAATGGTTGGTCTTCCCAATTCATATTATCTCGCCCATAGTAATGTCGCTCGGTAGTATATTTTTATCCCACCCATGATACAATTGAGGAAAACGAGCATTTGGCTTGAACAATACTGCACGAATAAACGAAAAATGGGTAAACAACAAAGACACTCTGATACTAGTAAAAAAGGGAATAAAGTTAATCATTTTACCTCATAAAATGATTTCCATTTACATGTGTAATCCCAATTACAACTCTGGCTTTGGCACAAATTCCGTGGTGGTGCGTCCTAAGTTGGAAGAAATGTCATAATTTGGTTTGAGAATAATGAGACACTACAATGACATTGTAACATGTAGTAATCACGAGATCCATTTCGTGCATACACATCCACTAGTTCAAAGGAGCATCCTTGTTCTCGTCATTCCATTGCACTGACCTGGATAGTTTTATTAAAATGATCGCTCCCGAAGATTGAGCGCCATAGATCTCGTGGTCATGAAGCTCCCAAGACAGAAAGCATTGCATGACTTGCACTCCATGCACCGTCTTCATTGTTTCCCAAACCCGCCGCGACAACGCGGTAACCACGCTGACATCTCCCTTACATCATCAACTCAAGGTATCCTTCAGGGGCGACACCGCGATAAGTCTCTTTAGTAACATTTTGCATACAAGTACGAGTTCTATGCACCTTTGCGCAGACACTTGCGCAGATACGCTTCATCGATATCAATTCAGTTGGAGGACATACTCGTGGTGGGATGGATTTCTCGTGGAAGCCTCATTCTCGTTGGCCTTAATAACCTTTATCTTCTTAGATGGTGTGATGCATTTCTTCCTTGTTTTGATGGCTTTCTTCCCCCGTCTTAATTTTCTCCTTTGGCACCATCAATGACGAGGATGAGGGACAACTAATCTCACTGAGTTGTTGCACAATCCTCATTCGCGAGTCCTCATTATCCACAATTGCAAACCTCTCGATGACCTTTTGAATTTCCTCCTTAAAATTGTACTCCGTTCGATTCACACTCGCTCAGATTCATGCTCAACTTTGCCAATGTAAGTGAACATCTTTAAGTGGTATGGCGAACCCTCCAATTGATGACTTGCAATTTCATGGGCACATGGAAGATCGTAGGTCATGCACAAAACACAACCACATCTTATTGGATTGGTACCAACCACTTCACGCGCGTTCGACCTCAAGCTGAAGTTTGTCAAACGGATATCAGAAATGAAACCTCGCAACATACTGCATACAATGAATGACCAAACCCATGTTGCACAACATTCGACTGCCTCAAAAGTAGCCTTGATAGCAATATGTTGCCCTTCAACCAAACTATGAGTAACTCGCCACAAGTCCTTGAAATTCCCCTGAGAGTTTCCAAGACGTTTTTAAGTGCATTATGTGCACTTTCAACTCTTCCTGGCCGTAAAATGTCCAAGGTGCAATGTACGGTCTGGTCATTCCATGTTTTTACAAACTTTTCTTTGTATTCCATTACCCATATGTCCATCAAGTAATCAAGTAATCAAGCAATCCTTGTAGACAAGCTTAATTGGCGCCAAATCGACATCCTCATGTTCAACAAATTTTTGAAATTCGCGTTCATCAAAGCATTCCATCGAGTCAGGAAAAGGTTGAAGTCTTCGTTCCGCTTAAAAAAAAATTTGCCCTTCGCTGCCACGCCTTTATTAATGTGCCAAGTACATAGAAGATGAGTCGACATGGGAAATACCATCTCAATTGCCGCCATCAATCCCAACTCCTTATCAGTAAGTATCACATGTGGTTTGGACCATCCATCCATAAGGTCATTAACGTTCTTCGACGCCCAAATGTAGTTGTATTTCTTCTCTAATGACAAAAATGTAAAACCAACGGCAAACGATAACCCAGTCGATGTCACACCAACGATCTCTAGCAAAGGCATCTCGATATCTATTGGTCTTGACGGCAATCGAATAGCAACACCCACGGAAACATATTAGTAACTTCATGGAGTCCAGATGATCCCAAAACAAGTATGTTACCACATCCGTTCCCTCCAGCTTTACTATGCCATGAGATATAATCTTTTTTGTCAAGCAAATGCATGAGTTGTTACATTTGTGATCTCCTCTCGACCTCATCAAACCTAAATTTTTGCATCGCGTTGTATATCGTACGCATAGTTGATGAATTTGGTACTTTCATGTTCTTTGCCCTCTTTTTTATTGTGTCTAAAATCTCCCGAGACTTCATATTTTCATCCATCATTTGTACCACAACCTCACGTTTTTTCGGTTGTAATCGACCTACGTATGAGTGACCCTCCATATGAGAGCTAATGTCGTGGTTATGACGCCCACGCACTAATGTCACACGCCATAACTGATCTTCGTGTTCCTTGATATTTATTGCAAAAGGACAACCACATTTTTTGGTTCCACATTTGGGCCTTGTTGTCCCCTTCAATACATCCCTATGTTCATCAGACACAATTCTTTGGTTCACAATGTTCGTATCTCTATTACCTTTCAATTTTCCAACACTTTGGACATCACCTCTATAACTACTCGTCCCTCTCGCACCTCATGTTGACCCTTCCACGACGATGGCCATCGCTCCTGAATCAGACCCTTTCGTGATAATAACGAACCCTTTACCATATCCCCGACTTTGAACCCATTTCACCAACTCAACCCTACTTCCAAATGTAATGTTTGTTATGAAGTCTCAGCTGTAGTCAAAATAGGCAAGATCATCCAAATTTGCGTGTAAAATGGTCAATAATTGTATTAAATTATATGCTCAAACAAGGAAGACAACAAAATACCATAAATTCCCCATTTCACGTCAATCTATTTCTCTTCGTACGTAATAAAGACCAACTGCTCTGCTAAACTTGATCGAATTGAACAATTTATATCTACTGGTGTAGATCGAGCAATATTTTTTTGTTCGGTTGAAATTTACCGAACCAACCTTTTCAAACTCTTCTGCTATCAATTGGCACATACCCGCCGAACAATTGATCTAAACTAGGAATTTCAATATACAAAAGAATCGACCGCTTACTCAACGATTACCTCTCCTCCATGTTTGATATCCACTTCTCTTTCACGTTCGCACTTCCATTACTTAAGGTAAATCACCACGAACAATGCAAACACATAAATCCCTATCAATACACAAAGATTTGTTCAAACACTTTAAACTCCATACCAAAGACACCATTTACCAACATCAATTGTGACCAGTAAAGACTTACAATGCTCAAATCTCTACGTTTGCTTCGTTTGGCCGTCCTCACGGTTGTCTGAGGGGATCGTAAAGACAATGTTCGATCAATGTGGGGTGCACAACGAGGCCGGGAAAATGGCAGGAGAGTGATTGTAAGAGGGGTGAGGGGTAAGGATGTCATTTCATTTAGAGTATATTTGCAATTACAATCAAAACATTTTAGTGGTTTGCACTTAATAAAATGCGGTTTGCGCATAGCCGAGCTATTGTATTCATGAGGTTTAATCATACAATACTTTAAAGACAACATCGTACAGTATGCCTTTCAAAAACAAAACATTTTCACATGTTAAGCCACCAATAACGTTCCCAACGCTGTTGTTTTTCTTGTTGTTGTTGTTGTTGTTGTTGTTGTTGTTGTTGTTGTTGTTCTTATTATTAGGGTATACGAGGCATAACTCCGATTAATCCCAAACTCAAGAAACGTAGGACCACAAAAACAACGCTTCTAAATAAAAGTTTTAAAGTTTTTCCGTTCCAAATTTATTATTGTTTTTTTATAAGAAAGAAACCAATTTTTTTGCACCATATAAGACTCGAAACTCCACTCTCTTGCAACAATACCACATACCAAACTCAAGTTGGCCACCCTCTAACCACTTGGTTGGTATAACGAGCCCAAGGATTGATTCAGTAAACCATGCAAATTCATGGTCATGTTGCACATAGATCCAAACTGAAAAATGACTTGTTCTTCGCTTATTCCAAAGAACAAGTCACACACTAGGTTACAACTTCTTCGAAAACAGTATCCTTTGATGCGTGCACACATAATATTTCTCAAGAGACGTCAACATATATCTATCTTGAGCTGCACAACATAAGCATGACTATAGGTGTGACATTCTACCTAATTGGATTAGAGAAAAAATTTCACTGCTTCGATTTAATGCACTCGTAGTACCAAAAAATGCATGTTGGATATGGATAACAAACCTTCAAACCCTTCTTTTCCTTTTCATTTTTTAAGGATCAAGAATATAACCAATACCCAACTAATCAACAATGCATACAAATTACACAAGGACATTAAACTGTACACATGAATGGAGAAACAACAACGAGAGGGGATGTTGTTTTGAAATGATTACCTACTCCCACATTACAAAGGAGCAGGGGAGACATTTAGAAAAAAAGATAAGAATAATCATTCTAAAACAACTACAAAATTGAAAAGAGAGAAAGAATGGATAGGTCAATCAATGACATCCCCGCGACCGGAGGAGGAAAAAACTTATAGCCCTGTCGTCGTCTCACAAGGCATGGAACTTGGAACTTCTGATCTTCAACCATTGCACCATGTCTCTATCTAATGAACTCTTATTCACAACGACATCTAGACTCGGATTGCCAAAAACTTTTACGTTGTTCTTAAACCACCATATCCGATGTTTCGGCCATGGTCTTTGGGGCTGCTTCTCCTACCATGTAGTAGTAACAAATCAGTTAATGCAGTCATTAGCAAAGACACTGATGCATGGCATGTCCAGGTAGAGATTGATTTATATCATTTTAGACATCATGGATTTAAAGCAGTCAACTGTATGTACCAAAATCTGAGAAGAAACATATGAAAGAAGCAGCAAAATAAAACACGAAATTCCGCAGAGAATAACCATTTTTGACAGCATGAATCTGAGGATTTTGGGACCATAAACAAGTTCCTTTGATGTCTTCTAGTTATTTGGATAGAAGGAGGCAATGTCAAGTAACAACAAGCAGCCTCTACTCGCTCTCGCTTGTTAACATTCAAAACATAAGAATAATAGATCAGTTAGAGAATTGCCTGCGGAAGCGATTAACTAGTTGAAATAACTTAAGCACTACACCAAAGTTTTATCACCCTTAGAGCCTCAACGCATTCGACACATTGTTTGATGGTACAAGTGTCCTTTTATTGGCTTGAGGGAGAACCATTCAACTTTCACAATAAGTACAAATTTCCATCAAATTTGTAACGTCAAAGAAGCTTAATGAACATAATATTGATTAAAACATAAGTTACATATTTTGGTTAATATGTAAGCATACACTAAAATTATGAGACACATAATGGTCTAACATCGCTAAGTTAATATGTGGCTCAATGTAGTCCTGGGTATACCAATAAATCAGTTGTCCTAAGCAAAAGTTATCACTGTATGTCTTTCAGTACTCCTTGAGACCCGGACCAATCTTGCCAGAATGTTTTGGACCCAGATCAAGAGGACTAATGTAAACCAGTGGAGACGTAACAGTCTTGTAATCCTGCATCAAGAGAACTCTTTTTTGTAAATGCAAGAACTAGCTATATTACATGGTCCCTCAAACCTATGGTTGATCACCATTTTGAACGGGAAAGTAGAATTTTGGACTCACTTGAATCCTGTAGAAGCACTTTGTATATGCATATATGTGAATCAAGTCAGCAGCCACATCATGCCGACACTTGTTTATACATGGAAGACTTCAGATCTCATCCCTTAACCTTCAGCTGAAACAAATAGTTAGTGGGACTTGCAAAGAAAAGCATATGTGCTACATAAAAGCTGCAAGGACAAAGCTTCTCTAGTAAAATGGATGAGGCACTTGTCGAAAGGCAAGGTTGGGAGAGATTGTGGGTTTAACTCGCGTTGTAGTCAAATTTGTTATTTTCTTGTAATAGAAAAATATTAGAGTTCATACTGCTCACTACAACAAAGATTTATGAAGTTGTCCCATGACATCATCAAAAGCAGAAGGATCATGGGAATCAATCTTATATTTAAGCTTATTCAGCACGTCTTCTCCGACATGTGGAGTCATGCATTGAAGAATTTCCTCCACAAATGATCCCTCCCCTTTCCAAATGGAAGAAACAATTGCTTCTGGATTTAGCTTCTTTAGAGGGGGTGGAGCCAGCTTTTGGATCACCAAATCCACATTTCATTACATACTTCACCTGTAAATTGCACAAAATGCAGATTCATAAAAGCAAACATCAGAGTTTTGGAATCAATATCATAACCATTATCAAATTAATAATAAAAAATGAAAATTTGAAAAAGTAAAAACATACTATCAAAAACCACTATCTATAGAAAAACTCTTACGAAAAATTAGAAACTAGAATTGTATCTATCAACAAAATTAGAATTCCACTAAACTGATACTAAGACAATTACCTTCCTACCTTGACTTCTATTACAGATTGGAACAATAATCTAGGTCCAACTAATTTAAGAAAATGGAACTGTGGAAGCATTCAACAAAAACATATTCAGGACTTATGGAGACTCAAGTCTCCTTGTAGCTAAAAAAATATGCTTTTGAGTAGATTTACCTCAAAATGAAGGCAATGAAGTTCCCTGAAGATGTAATTAAGCACCAAAAGAAAATCAGTACATGAGTACATCTTCAATCTACCAAGAAAGATTTTTATACATTATCTCTTTGCATGACTTTTTTAAGGCATGAATTGTCAATCTCTCAAATGAAGAATTAATCAAAAGATGGAAAATGATCTCAACGACCTATATCGAATGCTAGGAACCGTTAGTGTCACATCTTGAATGCGATGATTGTCTATTATTTACATCACATGTGGATAAGGATGTGACAGCTTTGGTTGTTGAATATACAAGATCCGAGTTGACACTCATTATCGAGAAGTTGTTTTTCAGCTTGAAGAACCTTGTGCTAGTAGACAACGATGAAGGTCATTGTAACGAGATAGAATATCTCATCGATTTGCCACAAAGTTATTTGAAGCCAACTGATTTTTTAAGTAGTGTTCATTGAAGAACCTGTGCAAAGTATATAACGATAAGCAAAGTAGTAATAGAGAGAATATCTCACCAGCTTGCCACAAAGTTATCTCGTAATCGATTTGTTAAGATGTGTTTGTTGCATATGATCGAGTCATATCTCAAATATCTATGAAGAATCTCATATCATCTCGCAACAACTAGTATATAGAGCATCAAGCACTTACCAGTAGATTATTCATCATCAAGGTGTTTCAAAGTCTTGAGCGCTTGATCTTTTCATTGTAATTGTTTTCATAACATTTCACTTTGAAATGTGTGATTACAAGTTATGAACTTGTGTTCATTCTATTTTTCTTTGTAATTATGAATGTACGCACCAAGGGATTTTGGGTATTCCAAATCGAGAGGATCTCGACTCAAGCACCAAGGATTGGGTAGTCCAATCGAGGGAGCTCGACACACCAGGGGACTTGGGTGAAAATCTATTATAAGTGTGAAACAGAAGTTGCTCAAGATGGTGAAGGATTCACTAGGAAAAGGGTCTTGTGTAAGTCCAGTTTTCAACTTAGTGGATTTTCACATTTGGGTGTAGCCATGCAGATGTAGGTTGTGGAAACGAATCGTATCAACATATCCAAAGTGTTATGGTTTGTTTACTTTCATTTTCCATTATTTTGTTGGTTGCATAGATTTCGCTTTTCAATTTGGTATCAGAGAGGGCGCTACTAATTCTTTGTTTACAAAGTTAGTGATAACCAGGAAATATATGGCACAACATCTTCATTCTGATCAACCGGAGGGAGTCTCCATTACGAGACCACCACTCTTAACAAGCACCAACTACACATCAAAGGCTAGAATGAAGGGATTTATCTTATCCATTGATGCGAAGGTATGGCGTGCTATCGAAAAAGACTACACAACTCCTATGTTAGACAATGCACCGAAGAATCCAGACCTATGGACTGAAAATGAGGAGTAATTACTTCTAGCCAATGCCAAGTGGTCTTAATGCCATTTTCAAGACACCAACCAAGAACACTTAAAGCTAATCTCGTCATGCGATGAAGCAAAAGGAAGTTTGGACGATCCTTCAAAATGTGTTCGAAGGAAATGAAGACATTCGATATTCAAAGAAAGTTCTTCTATCATCTGGGTTTGAGGCTTTGTGAATGGGAGAGAAAGAAACCATTGCCGAATACACCGCAAAGTTGAAAGATATTGCCAACCAAGCCCAATAGCTTGGAAAGAAATATTCCAACAAAAATGGTGGAGAAGGTCATTCTGACACTACTAAGAAGATATGATGTCAAAGTAGCCGCAATTCAAGAGATAAAGGGCTTAAAGAATATGAAGTTTGATGAATTGATTGGGTCGCTGACGACATTTGAAATGCATCTTGATCAACAACATGAGCTAGCAAAATAAGATGACAATAAAATCGCACTCCCAATATCTTGAAGCCGATAGTGAATAAAGTCAATGATAACTTGGCTTTACTTACAAGAAGTGCAACAAGTTATATAAGAAATATCAAGGCACCTCCTTAGGTAACTTCAAAATTCAAGTTCCGGGCTTCTAAATCTAATGATCCAAAGAGTTTTTCAGGAAAATGTAGAGTAATGTGGTGGAGTTGGGCACCTTCAAATCGATTGTCCAAATTCTTTCGATAAGAACAAAAAGGCACCGACAATGACATGGAGTGGCTCCATCTCGATTAAATGACACCAGCCATATCGAGTCACTTTGTGGCATTCCCTACAACCTACATCTTCACATTCAAAGATTACCAAATTTTTCTTACAAATCTATAAGCGACAACATGTAACTATGAATCCCGTGGCAACACGCAACGCACCAACGTTCGTAGTATTTGTTCCCACGGATTGACAAAGAATCGCATCTTCTTACCATAGTAACTAGTAAGTGAATCTAATTCGATGATGATTCCATTTCTGTTGACCATGTTAAGATGTAGACATGAGATTCTTTACAAGGAGATGTATGACAAATGGTTTCAAGTTGCTAATTGCAATATTAGCTTAAAGATGATAGTACAAAATCTGAAAGAAAGTGAAAAGAAATCACTTCAAATTGCTCTTTGCAACAAAGAACTAGAGCCGAATACATGTCAAACCAAGCTAGCACAAACGAGAGTACCTTGCAAATGATGAACAAAGGAAGGCCAAGCTTGTTGATATTCTTCTACAAGGAAAAAGTCTCAAAGATCATAAAGACCTTGTCTATGTCAATGAAGGCTCATCCTCTAAGTAAACAAAAGGAGTTGTCACTTTTATCAAGACATCTTCACAATCTGTTATGCAAGGAATACCATATAAGAAGTTTGTTCCAACATGTTATTATCATGGCTCTGAGGGTCACAAACGACCTCGCATTTTACAAAATAATTCGAGACTTGTCTCGAGAGAAAGACGAATCACAAAAGGATTAAAAGTACATCAATTCATAATGTTTCTCCGAAGGAAACGACAACGCAAGTGGGTTCCAAAGCACAATCACTTCTTGCAATGAAGCACATATGTCGTCGAAGTCCATTACCTCGTCTGGGGATTGGTACTTGATAGCAATGGATGTTCGAAGCATATGATAGGTAATAAGTCTTTTCTCGTAGGATAATCAAGTTTGCCTGAGGGCATGTAACTTTTGGTGATGGAGCATTACTAAGTCGAGTGATTGGAAAAGCGCACTACTCCATGTTGATGGAACTTGGGTCCTTAAAGATGTTCTACATGTCAAAAATTTGCAAGGAAATCTTTTGAAGCATCACTCAAGTTATGCGATCAACACTGGATGTTAAGTTTAAGAAAGATAAGTGTCATGTGTTTGACAAGGGAGGTAAATGTGTTTTGTTTGGTTTAAGAACTACAAATAATTATTATCTGTTGCATCCAATTACCACAAATGACAGGTTGATCTAACTACCACACCGCCTTCTCTTTGCACTCTATTACCACAATGCCTCGTTCGCTCATCATACCACAACACCTTCTTTGCATTTTATTCCCACATAGAAGCAAGTGGCGACATTTTCATAAGGAATTAGATAGATCAAGGCTTGAATTTTTATGGGATAATGTTCTCTATTTTGTCTATTCACTAGTTGTCTGATAAAGTCCAAGAATTAGCTTGCAAATTCTTGACAGGATAATGATGAAGTCCAATCTTGACAGATAATGATGAAGTCCAAGAATTAGTTTGCAAATTCTTGAAAAAATATGAAAAGATATGACAGATGGCATTTTGGTAATTTTGGTGAAGTTCGGGCGTTTGAGTTTCGACGTTCTGAGGGCATGGGTTGATTGGAAACGCGTGGAGATCACACGAATCATCGCTATGCCGTGATGACTACCACGACGTTTTCGCGAAATTCCATCGTTTCGCCCTCCGAAACGACAATTTTGCTATTTTAGGAAAGTTTTGTTTAGCTTATAACTTTCATTAGGAATTTCGTTTTTATTGTCGTTTTATGCATTTGTTTCTATTTTTCGTCTAGTTTCCAGTTTATGGCTTTTAGGGCTTTTGGACTTTTTACTATTTTTGGCAAATTTTAGGGTTTCGCTATTTAAGCGACCTATCGGATGTAATTGCAGCTTTTTTGCTTGAATAAAAGAATTTTCGAACTTTGGCTTAAGTTCGACCTAGATCGAGTTGTTCGTGGATTCGTTCAATCGGGTTTAGAAGATCTCCATCATACGTCATTATCACACCAAAAAAAAAAATGTGACAAAGTCAGTGTATTCGGTTTAGTTTTTATTTGCATAGCTGAGGCGTGGTACATATTTCCTAACAAAGCTACAATAAGTCATGTTGTCACAAAGCATCCTTTAACTCATGTTGCCACAACCTCTTCATTGCTCTCTGTTCCTAATAATTTTACTACCTAGTCTTATGTTGCCAGTAGTCTCATTTGTCGAGCAAAGTAGACTCGTTTTATTCTCCTAAGTTTCTTTGTATTATTATGTCACAAAGTGGGGGAGAGTTTCGATGCACTGGATGGAAGAGTAATAATTGGTGTTGCAATGGGTATTGGTTTGGTATTCGTGGGGAGTGCAAACCTATTATGCTGGTCTTATCCACAATGGCGAGTGACGTTCACTTGCTTTCTTTTATTGTGACAAATAATGACAAAGTGGGGAGTTTGTTAGTGTCACATTTTGAATGTGCTTGATTGTCTATTATTTGCATCACATATGGATAAGGATATGACAGATTTGGTTGTTGGAAAGATACAAGATCCGGAGGCTTGAGAAGTTGTTTTTTAGTTGAAGAACCCTGCGCTGTAGACAACGATGAATATGTTGTAACGAAGAGAATATCTCATCGCTGCCACAAAGTTATCTCGAAGCCAACTAATTTGTTAAGATGTGTTAGCTGGGTTGAAGAACCTTATGCCAAAGGTGGACAACGATGAAGGTCGTTGTAACAGAGAGAATATCTCATCGCATTTGCCACAAAGTTATATGAAGCCAATTGATTTGTTAAGATGTGTTTGTTGCATATGATTGAGTTGAAATATCTATGAAGAATCTCAATCATCTACGCACCAAGTGGGGATCTGAGGTATTCGATCCGAGGATCTCGACCCGCACCAAGTTGATTTGGTAGTCCAGGTCGAGGAGCTCGACACACCAAGAGGACTTCGGGTGAAAATCTATCAGAAGCTGGAAAGAGAATGCCCTCAAGATGGTGAGTAGGAGTCACTAGAAAAGTGGTTTTGTGTAAGTCTCAGTTTTCAACTTAGTGGATTTTCACATCAGGCGTGGCCTCTGACAGATGTAGGTCATGAAGCGAATCACCGTCAACATATCCTGTTTTGGTTTGTTTACTTTCATTTTCCATTATTTTGTTGGTTGCATAGATTTCCATTTTTCAAGAACCAATTCAATAGCATGGAAATTTAAATTACAAAAATAACCTTGTTGAGAGTAACAGCAGATTCTGAAGCCTTTGGTTGTAGACGCCCTCAGCCTAAAAATTATAAGAAAGTTTAGCAAGAATACTCTCAACTTGAGTAGATAAAGCTGAATTTGATACGAGAATCGACATGCTAGCATATTGACAACAACACAACCACGTGCATCCTCCAAAATAAGAACAGGGCACAAGAAATTGTAGAAATGAGCACTGACCTGAATCTCAGCTTCATTCTTTTTATTATCGAGACAAATATCTGAGAAAATTTTCCTTTTTCTTCCAAGTTGATCCTTAGAATTTCCCAAGGAAGCTTTGTTCTTTCAAAATTTATAAACCTCACCATTGATGAAGTTCAAAACAACAATATCAGGCACAAATTCAGAAAAAAGGAATATACTATTACTTATAGGAAGGCAATATTAGATACCAGGCGAGCTGAATACGCAATAAGTTAATCTGGCAACCCATCAAGCAAGCATGAGCCCAAACCAGCTTTCCCCAGGTCAATGTAATCATCTTTAAAAACACGGTTCAAAGGACGAGCCTCTAAAAAAATAAAGTATATTTTGATAAATATACTATTTTTGAGGTAAAAAGATATGCGTAAATTAGAGAGGTACTAAAATATTAAATCATGGTATCTCAAATTATGGGTTAGGTGTTAGATAGGCGGTGCAGTGAACACATTAAGATTATTTTGACCCTTATAAATTTATAATAAATATATAGGTCGAACGGGTTGTTAATGTCTTTGACATGATCCATTTATTTTGTGTACCTATTTTCAACAAGAACCCGCATAAGCTTACCTAATTTGCTAATGTAAGTGGTTAGGTGTGTCGTGTTCATCGTTAATCATGACTCATTTTGCCACTTTTATGAGTAGATCTCTCCTAAATACATTATCAAGGTCTTTGGAGTAAAACCCCACATTTAATTTGTGAGAGGAAGGTTTGCGTGGAAACTGGAAAGTGATGCTCTAGAAGTCATAGGAGCTTTGAGGGGAAATGACGATCAAGGGACTTATGGGCCGATTGTTACCGAGATACGTAGTCTTCTACAATTACCACGTAGAGATCAATTTTAGTTCATCCAACGATCTGGAAGTTATGTCATACTTTTGGTAATCTCCACAGATGTAAACTTGCCTGTGAGGCCTAAAAAAGTCTCAAGTTGGCAAGTTCAAACATTTTTTTATAGGAAGGAAACTTTAATTATTTTATATAGCCAATATGAACGCGATAAGTATCGGCGAAAACAATGAGTACTTCCTTATAACAAAATCGAAAAAAAAAAAAAAAAAACCATATTAGGCGTAAAGGTAAAAACTCATTGTCCCTATGAGTACTAAAAGTACTCGAGATCTCCCGATGTTGAGATCGAGTCAATGATGTAAACTGGAAATCAGCAAAGTGGAATTGCTACATTTCTCAATTAATCAACGATAAAGGTTCAAAACCAGTCATGCAGCTAGATTTACAAAAGGAAAACAAAATTACATCTTTGGTACTCCCTACTATAGAGTTTTTGCTTATACGTACAATTACTTTTCCTTGGAATGTTGGCCCAATCTTTGATGATCATTTATAGAATTTTCTTTAAAGCTTAAGCAAAAAATCAATACATCGTCAAAGCTCAAACATTTTCCTTAAAATTTTCTTTGATGATGGATAGAATTTTGCTCATACAATTATTTTCCTTCTACAAAGTTGTGCTGGAAGATTTTTCCTTCCACAAAGTTATGAATATTGGAATGCTCATATAGTACTATGCTTTTTTCTTTTCCCATATAGGGCCCAATCTTTGATGATCGATCTATATAAATTTCTTTAAGCTGAGCAAAAACTCTATACATCATCAAAGTTCAAACAATTTCGTTCGTTAATTAATTCTTTGGTGATATTTAGAATTTTTTGCTTGTACAGTTATTTAATTCACATATATATATGCTCAAATTTTATTTATTTAATTAATAAAACAACTGCTAGTCTGCTAGCTAGTCAAATACATGTGTTAAAAAGTGGGCCATCCAATATTTATTTATTTAATTAATCTTTGTTGTAAATTGAATTGGAACTTGTTAAGAACTAGAGAAGAAATAGGAAGACTAAGAACTTCTACTACTACAAACTACTACTACGAAAGGAGAAGAGAAGAAATGAGATAGTTGGAATGAGAAGTTTTCATTCAACTTGGTGTGTTCTTACAATGAAGTTAGTATCCTTTATATAGGCCATTTGGTATGATGACAAATGTGCCTTAGCAATGTGGGACTAAAACATACACCCCATGTACATTGAAATGGTTACAAAGAACATGACAATACACAAACCAATGGAAGTACATAACTACACAATATGTTGGTGTACATGTATGGTCATCCACACTTCACAACACTCCTCTTGATGATACTAACATGCTTAGAGATTGTGCCCTCGTTAAAACTTCTACTAAGAAAAACCCCATGGGAAAAAATATAGTAAAAGAAAAAGAGTACACTATTCTCATAAAGATTAAGATGGGTATAATATTGTTAAGATTGCCTCATTAAAAACCTCACTAGGAAAACCCAATGGATAAAACCATAGCTAAGTGGAAAAGAAATGCAATACACTAATCAATAACCCCTCATGTGAACATGGGTGAAACTTGTCCAGCTTTCTTTGCTTGCAATGTCTTTAAGTTTACGCAAGCTGATCAATACCATATATGTAAGCCTTTTAAATGTCGTAGTTGGTAAGGCTTTTGTAAATAGATCAGCAAGATTATCACTCGATCGGATTTGCTTGACATCAATTTCACCATTCTTCCTGAAGCTCATGCGCATAAAAGAATTTTAAGTGAAATATGTTTGATTCATCTGGCCCTTTATGAATCCTTCACTTTAATGCCAATACATGTCACTAAGATCTTCATATAATATGGTTGGAGAATCTTTTATTGAAGGCAATCCACATGATTCTTAAATAGTGTTCAATCATATTTCTCAAACATACACATTCACGACTTGTTTTCATGAATTGCAAGTACTTCCGAATGGTTGGAAGCTAAGTAGTAACCATAGTTTGCTTTATAAGACTTCCATGATATGTTAGCATTACCACATGTGAATACATATCCCGTCTTGAGAAGCTAGGCCAATGTGATCGATAAAAATCCAAGACATCAAGATAACTCTTTATATTCATTTTGCCCCTCTCTGTAAGAATAAACCCATGTCACTTGTTCCATCGAAGATATCGAAAAATATGTTTAACACCATTCCAATGTCTTCGAGTTGGTGATGAGCCGTATCTCTTTGCAGGTTGACAAAGCAAAAGCAATGTCGAGTTTGTACAATTTGCAAGATACATAAGTGCACCAATTGCACTTAAATATGGTACCTCACGGTCAAGTAGCTCTTCGTCACTTTCATGAGGTCGAAATGGATCCTTATCCACTTCAAGTGATCCGACAACCATTGGAGAGCTCACGATGGATGCGCCTTGTCCATATAAAATCTTTTTAATATTTTTCAATATAATTTGATTGATGGACAAGTACTCCACTTGGAAAATGTTCAATTTGCAAACCAAGACAAAGTCTTGTTTTTCCAAGTTCTTTCATCTCGAATTCCTTTTTCAAGTATTCGCATGTTCTAATGATGTCGTCGTGGTTTCCCACTATATTTAAATCATCAACATATACGAACAATAATCACAAATCATGTGATGATCTTTTTAATGAAGACATTATTACTGGCAAAATGGATTATTTACATATCCTTCTTTCAAGAATAATCACTAAGGCGTTTGTACCACATTCGTCCTGTGATTGTTTCAATCAAGTCCTACAAAGACCTTATGTAATTTTATAGAATGCATGTTATGAGGTTTTGATTTTATTTCTTCGGATATTATAAATCCCTTAGGATTTTCATATATATCTCGACTCGTCTAAGTGATCCGTACGATATGTCGTTATGCTGCAACGGATATCCATTAAATGCATATCAAGCCCTTCGTGAAGCGGCAAAGGCTTATCAAGAACCGAAATGTGATTGCATCTATACGCAATGAGAATATGTTTCCTCATAATTCCATTCGTGTCTTCGCGAGAAAACCTCGAGCTGCCAAGTCTTGCTTTGTACTCAGAACTTCATTTTTTTCCGATTTCTCTCTTTCGTATATAAATATCCATTTATATCCAACAGGTTTTACATTATCTGGGCGTTTGGACAATTGGTCCAAAAACCTCTCGCTTTCCTTAACGTAGTTTAGCTATAACTTGGATAGCATCTTGCCATTTTTGCTTAATCAGTGTCTTTTTCGAGCATTCGTCCACTGATCGTGGTTCGATCATCATCATTTTCACATATTTCAAATGACACATTGAAAGCAAATATATCGAATAAAGGAACAATTTCATTTGATCCCAAATTCAGTCTTACCAGAGTTTAAATAATTTATTGAGATCTCATTATTTTCATCTTTTTCCTCTTTTTCTGTGAGGAAGTTGTTCCCCATCGAGTAATCAACTTGTTACGACAAACCCTTATCAAAGAGATTCTTGTGCTTTCTCATGAGTATTTTGATTTGTATTTATTTTTATCTCGCTTTTTCTCTCTTTCGAGGAATTGTATCCTTTGAACCAACTGGATCTTCCACGCTTTAAAGCTGCTTTCGTTTGGTTCTGTTGTGCATTTGTTGTGCACGTAGACATCAATTTTGCAACGTAGAACATTTACAACATACCAGGAATATGTGATTTTGTCACTTGTTTTGCATCATTAAATGCATCGAGTAATTGATTTGCAATTTGTTGCAAATGAATGATCTTTTGAACTTCAAGTTCACCGCTTAATTGATTTGTGCGTGGATCATAATGTGATAAAGTCGATGCATTCCGAGCAATTTCAAAGGCCATTCCTTTTGAATTGGCTTCTTATCTCCCTAATGGTGGGAAAATTGCTTCATCAAAGTGACAATCAGCCAGAAACGCGTGCACGAGTAAATAAATCCTGTTAAGTGGCTCAAGGTATCTTATAATGGACGATGAGTTAAATCCAACATAAATCCCAAGTTTTCGTTGTGGGCCCGTATCTTAGTTCTATCGGGGAGGTGGTATAGGAACATACATCGCACAACCAAAATTCTCAAGTCAGAAATATTTGGTTGTTGACCTAAAATAAGTTGTACGTGGGGAATGTTCATGGTATACAGGCAAGTGGGTCTATAACGAATGATATGTTGCATGTAATGATCCGCATGTCCCCGAACCTAAGTCGATAACAGTTCTCATGATTAAAGGTCTCGAAGCAATTAATTGAATGCGTTTGATAAGACTCATATCCGCCAAACATTCTCGGTGGTACCTTAATACGTGGGAACAGTAATGTTCAATGGTAATTCCTATAGACATGCAATAATTTCTAAATGCTTCGAGAGATTGAAATTCCCAACATTATCAAGACGATTGATGGTCTCTTGATTGGAGTTGTCGAGGAAATTGTGCTCTTAACTTAATGATTTGTGCTTAAAAAGTCTAGCAAATGCAAATCATGCGGGTATGAAAGCAAACAAACATGTGACCACCTAGTTGATGCATCTATCAAAACCATGAAATATCTCGAATGGGTCCTACAGTGGGGATGAATATGACAAGATATGTCTCACCTCAGAATGGTTTAAGCAAAAACCGGGGATTCCATAAACAATTTTACTTGGGGATGGTTTAACTATCAATTTACCTTGGAGAACAACTAGCACAATTATAATCACCAAATTTAAAATATTTTGTGACTCCTTAAAGGATGTCCATGCGAATTATTAATTATTCTTCGACGCGTGTTGATGATCCCTGATGACTAATGGTGGCCACGATAAAATGAATGTCTTTGGATCATTAATTTTCTTATTCAAGCACGACATTCGCTTTCGACATGCCTTATATGAGTAAAATATAATCTGTGATGATAAAGCTGAGAATTTTCTAACACTTTCTTTTTCCCATTTGAAACCAATGTGACATGAAGAAATTCTCTATTATTTTCGCTCTTACCTGCTTTCAATGTGATATCCATTTTGTCGAATATCTTTAAAAGCTCAAGAAATTTCTTCTGGATTTTTAGAGTATAGCAGTATTGTCGGAACATGACTTATTTGTTCCCCCAGTAACGATAATATTTGCCTGTTCCGAGGAGCCATTAATCAAATTCGAGATGCTAGGATATTGTTTGAACATTAGCTCATTAAGTTCAAATTGGAGAAATATTCTCTCGTTTTTAAGGATTGTAAGCGCTGTAGCATGATCAATCGCCAAGGCATATATCGCCTCTTATTTGATTCATGACTTGAACAGCAGCGATTGTTGATCCATTCTGACAAATAATGTTTGGCAAATCAGAAAAAGAGTCATATTTCAATGATAAAATTCATAATATTTTGCCTTTGATTTTGAAGGCATGGTAAAGGTCACAAAATATTCTAGGGTATATATATGACAATATTTAGGCAAAATAGCCTTTCATATATGACTAAAAAAATGTCACAATTATGAGCGCTCATTGTCAATAATTATTTGCCCTTGGTAGCTGGTGCACCACTTTTATTCCAATTTTTTTTTTTGGTGGAATTGTCAATAACGACCTTTACCTGATATTTTCATATTTTTCCACGTCCATAGATAAATTTATTATTGCGATCATGATCATTATATATAAATATATGCTTCTTAATTTGAAGCTATCAACTAATTGGACTTTAGTTTGCCATATTATATTTATAATATCTCATGTATTTTACTCGGCTAATACTGTGAGACAAGAACTCAATCCTTAATATTTATCGATTAACGTGCACGCAGTCATGATATTTGTTGCAACAATAAATCGAGGCGCCACACTGACCCTTTTTATTGTCTCATCACTATATTTCCACATAGCCTCAACATAGAGGTAATTAAAATTGTGGAATTATAATTAATATTTGGATGACGATTAAATTTTGTAGCATGAGATCCTGCAATTAGCTCATTTTGAGCTTTTTGGAGCATTACCCTTTTGGTATGTATATATATAACTCCATAAGGTGAAAAAATATATATAAAGTGAAATATTCACTTTTCAAATCTCTAAAGAGAATTGTCCAAGAATGATTGTGTACAACATACAACCTCGCATGGATACAAGCTTTATTCATAATTTGTAATATTTAATTATCATGACAAGAATTATAATAAGATATGTAACAAATTCAATTATGGTTGATTAATATTTTGAAAGTAAATATAATATAAAATAATTTTCTCTTTTTCTTTTTATGTAAAAAACATAACATATGATTAAGTATATGTTCACAACTTGATTTATTAATAATCAAATGTACTATTCGTATGAGTTTGGTGGGACAACCTCCAGTGTCGGGGTGGCGAGACAAAGTCGCTCTGCCATGCCTTCTCGAACCGGGATAACCATGTCTCACCTTTCAATGTTTAGCTTTACCTAGGGACAAGGCTTACCCACTATCAACTCAAACTTATACATGATTTGTATTATAAAATCAAGAATAGAACAATAACTAATCGTTTGTAGTTTTAAGAGAAATAAGCTATGTCACATATTGATCTTTGATTTCTCATGTAAGATAAATCAGTAGCAAGACACTAACTACAGAGCATACATTCGCAATCGGTGGACGCTATAATGCATAATATATGAATAAAGTATGCATAGATAAAAGGAAGCAACCATGATAATATATAAGTAAATTGAACTTATTTAAATAACAAAAGTTATACCTTCCTAGCTTTCTCTCCTTAACAAGCCTTCTTGAACTTCAAGATCTCCTTAATGCTAGAGCAAGCTAAATCAGTGGCCGATAACTATAGTTGTAAATTGAATTGGAACTTGTTAAGAACTAGAGAAGGAAATAGAAGACTAAGAACTTTTCTACTAATGGCTACAAACTACTACTACGTTAAAGGAGAAGAGAAGAAATGAGATAGTTGGAATTAGAGGTTTTCATTCAACTTGGTGTGTTCTTACAATGAAGTTAAGATCCTTTATATAGGCCATTTGGTATATGATGACAAATGTGCTTAGCAATGTGGGACTAAAGATACACCCCATGTACATTGAAATGGTTACAAAGAACATGACAATACACAAACCAATGGATGAAGTACATAACTACACAATATGTTGGTGTACATGCATGGTCATCCACACTTCACAACAATCTTTGTTTCATTTTTTTTTATTAGTAGGTGTCTAATCTTTTTCAACCCAATTCTATCTTTTTTAAACAATTAGCTATACTATGTAAAGCCAATTCCCCTAAAATCCTATTAGTTCTAAATTTATATTTATTCCAAGCTAACCTCAATTTACTTTTTCTTATTAGTTTGGAAAAAAGTCCACGATTGCAACGTTATAGGGTATTCATATTTCTCGATAAATAGCTTCTTTATTTATTTTTATTTTTTTTTCTGGTAGATATATACTTTCTCTTTAATGTTAAGATTGTGATGTGAGGCAAGGAAAAGTGTCAGAAATGTTAAGTTGACAAACTCAAAATATCTATCTTTATTGTATATACAGATAGATACATAGATGTGTTTTTTTACTACTCTATCTATTTATGATTCGTATATCTATAAATATTTATATATTTAGGTGGTTCTTTGCCATGTTATGGTTTGTTTTAGTTTATACCATCAATTATTTTTAGGATTTGTCACACATCACTAATCAATTGTTTATCTATTTGTCATGCATAAGTTCCAACTTCCAAACATGTTAGATGTTCGTAAGATGACAAGTCATGATTGAATTAGAAGTTCATCATCGGCTGAATGGCCATCTCCACTTTGATATCTCAATGGCTCTCCAGAAATCTTCACTTGTAGTAGTGTTAGCAATAATCTCTTACTTCTTTCCTCAAACAAAGAATATTCACCACCAAACCCCACTTAAATCATCCTCCAGGTGCCTCTGTAAAGCTTCCAATCATAGAAATAGTGCACCAACTTGGCCACTTGCCTCACCGTTCTCTATCGAATCTTGCGAAACGTTTGGACATGCCATGACCTTTACACCTCTGTCAATATGCGTCTGCCATTGCTAAGTGTGGTGCTCACATTTCTACGAAACCAAAGAGATTTTTTGAAAACGCTAGACCTCAACTTCGCACTGATTAGGACTCCGCCTTGTTCGGCCTCAAGCGCCTCTCCTACAATTTCCTAGTACGTTGGTTTTGCACCATACATACAGGCACTGAAAACGAGAGAGAGGGTGAGGGAAGATCTTTGTTCAAGAAGCCAGGCGAGGGTGAAAAGGGTTCATTCGTCAGGGCACTGCTTAGAGGCTGAAGAGGTGGCTAAATTGGTGGGATTCGATATCTAAATCTTGTGCTTATACAATGACGCTGGACCTAATTGAGAGCTATTTTCTCGCGACCAACACTGTGAGTGATTTGATAGGATTGCATTTGGTAAGAGCTATCGTGTGAGGGAGAAGTTGATAGCGGAAAATTTTGGAGGTTGTATTATGAGGCCATGGCCATCTTGGCAGTAGTTTCTCTTCGCACTCGATTTTTTATCCATCATCATCGATCGCATGGGTCGTGAAGGTGATTACCGATCTAAGAGGAAGAGCTTGGTGAGATGCTTTTGCAAGTTTGATAGGTTTTATCAAATAGATCATCGATGAGCATCTAAGAGAGAGTTTCAAGAACAAAGAGAGCATGATGAAAGTAGAAGAAGACATCACAGATGTATTGGTTAGGATCATGAGAGATAAATCTTCAACAACAATTCATATAAGCTGCGCACACATCAAGGCTCTCCTAATGAGTAGGTTAGTCTTCTACCCTTTCTTTCTTATCTTGATTAGAAGATCCTAATCATATATACATACCTCTTAAACTAAATGCTTAATTAGCAATTCTCGCATTGATTATTGCGTAACATTTTTCTGGGCTTGAGGTGGATTCTGAGTGCATTGATTCCCATGGGTGGCGATGACAGAGCAATAGCGAGAAGCCTGTGAATGCTGTCAATAAGAGGTACCTGGATGAGGTCGAGGAAAGTGTGGGGAAGAAAGTGGAAAGTCGAAGAAAGCGATCTTGAAAGCCAACCTCCTCTACTTAGAAGACGGTAATGGAAGAGACGCTAAGACCGCATCCTCCAAACACTTATCGGGGCTCCAAAGAGAAAGTGTATGAATCATTGTAAAGCTGAATGGCTACGACATAAGCCCCGGGAACAAGGGTGATGGTTAATGCTCGGGCAATCGGAGAAACCCCGCGTACTCGGGACAACCTGGATGAGTTACTCCGGCCCGAGATTCTGAGATAGTTGATGAAGTCCAAGAATTAGCTTTTAAATTCTTGGAAAAATATGATGAAAAGATATGACAGATGGCATTTCAAAGAATTTCAGTGAAGTTCGAACTGTATTGAGTTTCGCCGCATCGAAAAGGGCACGGGTCGATTGGAAATGGCGTTGAGATCACTTTACACTGACTACACCGTGATTACGACGTTTTTCTATTTAAATTCCATCGTTCGCCCTCCCAATGCCAATTTTGCTATTTTAGGAAAGTTTTCTTTTAATTTTTATAACTTTCATTAAGAATTTCCGTTTTTATTGCATTCGTTGCGCATTTGTTTCTATTTTCGCCTAGTTTCCAGCTTATGGCTTTTAGTGGCTTTTTGGACTTTTTACTATTTTTGGCAAATTTTGTGGTTTCGCTATTTAAAGCGACCTATCGGATGTAATTCGCAGCTTTTTTGGTCGAGAGTAAAAGAATTTTCGAACTTGGCTTAAGTTCGACCTGTATCGAGTTGTTGTTCGTAGATTCGTTCAACCGTTTGCAAAATCTCGCTACGTTGTCGGATTTGGTATCGTGAGCCTCGTCGGGTCGTGATTGGAGAAATCATGCCGCCGAAGAGGAACCGAAGAACAGATCGAGGGAGGTGTATGACTGGGGTGACAATCGAATCGACAAATTGGCAAATAATCGACCACGCCGTACGGGGCGCTGTGGTAGAACAATTAACCGCCGAGAATCGATCGGTTGGTTGGGTCAAAATATGGATCGTGTCCGTAACCATCGAAGGGAACTCGTTGGTGATGAACGTTAGGGAGATTCTTCTACCGGCAATGGGGAGGATGAGTATGTCGAAGCACCAGGAGGCTGCTACAAGTCGTGTGCGGGGCCGAGATGATCGCAAAGCGGTGGGGAGTCCGGGATGCAAGACGGAGGTCCTGTGGATTCCATGGCACCCTTCAACCGGAAGCACTTCTGACCGGGTCCAGAGCCAATCGCGCTGGTTGAAGAAGTTCTAGAATTCAGAAGTGTGCCCAAGAAAACAAGCGTGTGGCCAAATCGGTTACAACTGCGACATTCTGGCAACGTGGGCTACGCTGGCTTGGTGGCAACAATAGAGTTGATAGCAATAGGAATGGAAGTAAGTGCGAAGATCACCTCGTGGAGAAGATGAAAATGCACTTACTGCTAATGAGTTCTTGCTTAACAACTTCCCACGCCTTATGTATCGAAGGTTACGAATCTGAAACCCGAGACACGGGCAGGTCGAAAGCCATGATTACACTACTGAGTTTTATCGCTTAGTCGCTAGAAACGAATCGCAGCAGAGACTAACGACCACCATTGGCTAGCGCAGATATCTGGTGGATCGAGTAGTGCTGAGATCCAAGATGTCATCAACATGTTTGATCCGGCATTCCTATTCATGACTTGACAACAAAGACATTATTGGTGGAGAAAACAACAATGTCGTGGTGCGAGTACATGCTTCAGTGGGAATGTTGCTGTTGGGACAACCAATACTCGGGAGGTAATACCGATGCAATAAGAACTTCACAATAGTGACGAATAACGAGACCTAGCAACTAGTGAAGATTAAATGCTTTGGCATGTAGCGGTTGATCGCAGTGAAGTCGAATGTAAAGGGAAGAATGATCTCTTTATTGAGAACGGCGAGAAGACGAAGGGAAGATGCCACATCATCTTCATGTAAACAGCACTTTTGCATGATTTCACTACACAAAAGCAGAGATCATGACTGGAGACGTATGGAAACGCCAGGGTTGCTGCGACAAGCGTTCAGATGACTCCTGAAGGCTGTCAAGCGCTCGATGATGAGTGGGTCGCACGGAATAACATCTTCAGGTCCTAGTGTCCATCATGCTTGGGCAAGGTGTGTGTAGTTCATGATTGATGAAGGCGATTTGCAAGAATATCGTCTCAAATGGGAGCGGAATTGTAAGTCAGGGCCTTGCAACCGAACAACACTTTTCAGCCTTACAAGCTAGCTTCGTCGGGTGAAGAAGGGTGGCAGAGGTGAAGGTGTCGAAGCGCATGGTGACTTTTTCTTATTGGTGCTAAGTACAAAGATTCAACGGTGTGATGTCATGAGCATGGATGCTTGCCACTTGTTAGTTACGGGGTCGTCCTTGGCGCTTGATGATAGAGTTGTGCATGATGGCAGAACCAATAAATACACCCTTATATTCCATGGAGTGAAGATTTTAATTAGTACCCGCCAAGGATCCCGTGAGGAAGTGAAGCCTACTAAAGAATCTAGTAAGCTTGTCTGTCTTTGCAAGATTTGAAGATGAATTACAGAGATTCTGAGGTCGACATTTACATCTCGATGGGAAAAAAGGTGGGATAGAGATGTTTGATGTTCCTAAGAAGGCGCATTCCTATTGTGAAGGAGTTTTGTGGATGTTTTCCGATGGGATGCGTTAAGACTGCCACCATTGCGTGATATTCAAGATCGCCAGATTGACTTTGAACTTGGTGCATCACTACCTAATAGACCACACTACCGAATGAGTCCCAGTGAGCATGAGGAGTCATGCAGACAGTTGAAGAGTTATTGGCGAGTGGATTCATCCGTGAAAGTCCTGAGTCAGGTGTGCATCAAGCCACTCCTTACACCAAAGAAAGATGGCTCATGCAGGCGGATGTGTGTGGACATTGATGGAGGCAATCAACAAGATTATCGGCCGTATCGCTTTCCCTATCCCTCGGGGCTGATGATTTATCGACCAATCGAAAGATGTGGAGCAAAAAAATTTTACAAAACCGGGATTTGATGAGTGCGGTACCACCAGATCGCATTGTCAGGCTGGGGGTGAGTGGAAGATCGCTTTAAAACCGGGGGAGGGGTCCGTATGAGTGGTTAGTCATGTTGTTTTGGGCCGCAGCAAACGACTACTAACACCTTCATGAGAGTCATGAACCGAGGAAGCTTAAGACTCTTGACAGTAGGCAAAGTGTGTTTCGTGGTATATTTTGATGATATATTGATATACGCACTAACGAGAGAGGAACACCTCCAAAGACGCGTGCGAGATATTCTCACTATCTCGCCATGGTGGAGAAGTTATATCGCCGCGATGGTTAAGTGTTATTTTTGACTTAGATCCGGCTGTTCTTTTCAGTGCGGCTATGTCATTTACTCGGAGAAGTATGGTTGCGGGTTGATGAGTCTAAAGCCAAGAGTTTCATCAGCGCATTGTCCCTTTTGACTTCACCACCGTCACGGAGGTTCGTGCAGCTTCTTTCATGGGTCATGGCTTCTCCCTGCAGTGCGGTTCATTCCACGACATCACAGCGATCATGGCCCCGATTACGGGATCAGATAGAAGGCGCTAAGTTCAAGGCGGAGCAACGAAGCAGATGAAGCATTCCAACCCGATCAAGGTGCGTTAACCATGCCGCTCGTTAGGAGTCTGCGTGTCAAACAGTATTTTCACCTACCTGAAATGCAAAGAGTTGCATAGTGATGCATCCAGGTGAGGCACTGGAGCTCATGCCCTGATCGAATAATAGGCATATTGCTCTATTTCAGCTGGAAGTTGTTCAGGCGTAAGCTGAGGTATAACACATACGACGTGGAGTTCTATGCGATTAGTCTGCAAGCCAGTGAAGCGCTCGTCGCATTATCGTTTCGCACAGAAGTTCGTGGCTTGCTTACGTAGACCATGAGTAGCATTGCGACACTTACATGGCGTGAACAAGGTCTCGGCCGGAACATGTTTCCGCGGTGGCCTATTTGGAAGCGCTTTACTTCAGTAGAAACACTGGTCTGGGTGTGACCAACTGGCCTAGCTGTCGGATGTTCCTGAGCAGAGGACGAAAAAGTTTATTTGGAGTCACATTGACCATCGAGGTACACTGGGTTTTCCTCCCTTCTCTCGATTTGTTTACTCACCGATCATTTCTTTGCTACTATTGTGGAGAAGGTACCTTGCTAGAGGTTTACGATCGATTACACACTTCGGGAGGTGGTTTCTTATTTGGGGCAAGCTGACCAGACTTGCACATTACTAATTGGCTGACCTGAGATTGTTGATTATTAGAGTTGCATGGAGTGGGGACATGTTTAAGGATGCGTGATTCTCGCTACATTTGAAACCGGTGCAGGTCTGCTACTTTTGGCCTACCATTCGCAAGAAAGCGGGACGATATGTGCATAATGATCTGTCGGATTCTTGACGTTCCCGCAACTAATGCCTGCCTATATATGTTTTTACGCCATTCCGTAATGTATCACGTGGGTTGATTGTTAGCATGGATTTAGATACGGGGTTGCCTAGAACAGCACTGGGGAAATGACTATTTTGGTGGTGGTTGACCCTTTTCCAAGATGGTTCACTTCATCCCATGCAAGTACACAATGTATGTCGTAAGGTGGCTCACCTGTTCTTTCGTGAGGTGTATAGATTGCATGGTCTTCCATCACCGATTGTTTGATCGACACCAGGTTTGATTCTAGCATCATTTTTAGCGCTTGAGTGGGCTGGTGGTGAACACAGGCTTGTACTGCATTAGTGCCACGGTGCTTATCATCCGCAACGCAGATGGGCAGACATCAAGTTGTCAACCGTTCGTTAAGCAATCTTTTCGAGGAGTTCTTGGTGGTAATGTTAAGTTGGGACTTCAAGTCGAGCCGCATGGAAATTTGCAAACAACCATGCCTTGTTAATCAGTGACGGTTTAGTCCTTTTCGGGTCAGGTGTATTCGGATGCACTACCTCGAGGTCCCCTTGATCTCTGTTACCAGGTTGGCAAGTAAGACAGATGCCATGGCAAGGCAGACATTAGTAATGGCATGAGAGATTCATCAATCATTAAAGATAACTTGGAGAAGGGCTCGTTTACTTGACAAGTACAAAACGATATGCGAATCTGGAAGAATGCGTCACATGGAGTTTGAAGCCTGGGTGACTTTATGTGGGGAGTTCTCACTGTCAAAAGACCTGGGTTCTCTCAAGTGGGTGATTACAACAAATTGTCGGTTCGGAAGATTGGTCCCGTGAGGTTCTTGAGAAAATTAATCCTAATGCTTGCTGATTGAAGTTGTCAAGTCACATTACGCACTACCGATGTATTTAATGTCAAGCATCTTGTTCCCTATTAGCCAGGATACGTCTGATGGACTGATGAATTTCGATGGGCGAGGGCTGTCCCACCTCAGAGGAGAATGATGAAATCCTAAGAATTAGCTTGCAAATTCTTGGAAAATATGATGGAAAGATATGACGCGATCAAAAGCATTTCGTAATTTCTATGAAGTTCAAGCGTTTGAGTTTCATGCGTTCCTGGGGCATGGGTTGATTGGAAACGTGCGTGGAGATCACTTAACACATTTATCATGCTCGCAGACTACGACGTTTTTCTCATGAATTCCGTCGTTTACTTCATCCGAAACGGCAATTTTGCTATTTTAGAAAAGTTTTGTTTAGCTTATAACTTTCATTAGGAATTTCCGTTTATTGCCGTTTGCGGCATTTGTTTTATTTTTCGTCTACTTTCCGATTTATGGCTTTTAGGGCTTTTTGGACTTTTACTGAGCTTTTTGGCAAATTTTAGGGTTTCGCTATTTAAGCGACATATTGGATGTAATTCATGAGCTTTTGGTCGAATAAAAGAATTTTCTAACTTTGGCTTAAGTTCTGACATAGATCGAGTTGTTCGTGGATTAGCTCAACTGGTTTAGTAAGATCACATTACGTTGTCATCAGACTGACATGATTACATAAGGGCCAACATTTTGAGTTGTTGCCGTTTGCAGCGAGAGAAGTGATCTGTCCAGGAGTGACTTGGCTGTGTTGAATGTGTAGCCTTGCAACTTGCAAATCTTCTTTATTGTTTTGATTGGGAATTACCAAAGTGGAATGAATCATTGAAGACATTGATATGGATGAGGTGGTTGGTTTGGCAGTGCACAAGAAATCTCTCTCTTATGCGCCTATCAAATACAATTTGGAGGTAGTTTGAGATCAAATATTGTATCAACTACAACTACAAGTGTGTAATTTAGTAAAAACCTTGTAATCCATTTTAAGTAACATCCATTTTTAATTACCTATACTCACACTCAATATTTGCTAATTCTACCTTGCAAAAAGAATAATAACTAACAAAAAATTAGTTCTGTTTGTCAAAAAGAATAATAACTAACATATATGGTTCAAACTCCTAAGTCTTACAAAAAAAGGATTAACGCCATGGTTATATCCATTCGACGATCCATACAGCTGCTACATATTAGCTGAGTTGTTTGGAGATCAGGTTTCAGCGTGCATCGGAAGAAGTAAAAGAGCATAAGAAAGAGGTGAAAAGAAGAGGAAAGGATTTAAACAAAGGGCTTTTTCTGAACCAAGCACTGCTTTTCCAATAGCTCTACTGGTGGAGTGGTTACTTGCCCGTGGAATAATTGTGTATCACATTGGGTTCATTCATTCAAACAAGAAAATAAAATAATATTCATTCATTCAAACAAGAAAATAAAATAATAATTCACGCCGTTGTATGTAGATTGTGACGAACATGTAGCCAAAAAATGCGCCATATGAACTGCTCATAAAGATTAAAATCTTTAGACATAAGACAACAAGTACTAGTGTATGTATATATAATATAACACACACACACGTAAGAAAGAGGTGGAAAGAAGATAGAAGGATTTAAACTAAGGGCTTCCAGAATCAAGAACTGATTTTCCAGTGAATCAACTGGTGGCGTAGTTAGTTGCTCGCATAATTGTGTCTCACATTGGGCTCACTCATTCAAACAAGAAAACAAAACAATACTTCATGTAGGGCCATCGTGGATCAAGTGCAGAGTGAGTTCATGACCAATATTAACTAGAAAGTGCCATATGAACTGCCCCAAAGAAATTAATATTTTTAGACCTAAGCATTCTTTGTAAATAGGTGGCATATAGTGTACACAGCCCCTCCATTGTACTATACTTTAGAGTTATGCAACTTTCCTGAGCTCTCAAACTCAATTCTCAAAAAAAAAAAAAAATTTAGACATAAGACAACAAGTGATATATAAATATATATATATATATATATATATATATTGGTGATTAAAAAAAATAATGGATGGTAATTTTTATCTTTGACCATTAAGGGTCAAAAAAAGTTTTTTTAGAGGTGATTCTACCATGGTGATTGGAAAAAATAACCATAAATGGTAATTTTAATTTTTGACCAATTAATGGTCAAGTATGAGGTCTGCTTCCACAGGATGGTATTATGCGCAAATCAGCAAATTATCATCCAAACATATGGGGTGATTACTTCCATAATTACACATGCGACGATGCAGTAAGTGCACAACATTTTTTCTTTCTTTTTTCTTCTTCTTCTTTTCCATATATATCTCCTACAAAAAATCTATGATTTTAACCACTAACAGACTTCAATATAAGTTGCAACCAAACTTTTTTTCCCCTCAATCAAAAACTGGCTAGAGTGCAAAAAAAAATTCATCACTAGCTGTATTTAAATTTACATTCTTCCA